>JXWZ01009206.1:0-25896 GCA_000956215.1 Anopheles farauti No. 4
ACGATTGTTCCACGGGACGACGATGGACGTTCTGGGATGTTGGAGTTTGGTTTGAACACGATCGTTTCCTTCGGTTTGGTGCGCGTTTTTTTTGCTTTTGTGCACGATTCGTTTAAATTGACTGTTTGTTCATGTGGGACGAATGGTTTACCACGTGTGCTCGGTGCTGCAAATAATGAGATCGGGGATTTAAAGTGCGCTCAAAGGTTTCGGTTGTGCGGTTTGGGTCGAGTGCATCGGAAATGATGCAACCAGAGCGAGGAATGATAGCGCTGCCGCATTTGCTTATCTGCTTCAATTGCATTGGCTTTTGCTGGGGCTTTGGTTATTTTGTGATGGGTAGGGCACTCGAGCAAGTGTCGGGATGATTCATCGTTAGCTTCCTGTTTTCATGGAATTTTTGCGTAAAATATGATTCACAAAATTTTGCCTTTTTATAAACGCATTAAGTTCAACACGTTCCAGTTGCCGATTGCGACGCTGCTAATGTTTAACCCACTTTCGAGCAAATTGATCGCATTATCGCATTGTGTAATGGAGATTGTGTGCCAAACACTGTCTCGTTGGCTGTTGGCAGCGCTTCAACGTTTGTTCGCACACGAGCCGAGCCGCTGAAAGGCACGGGCGAAATGGAAAACACGTGTTGAAAACGCTTGTTATCATAGTCGGGTGATTTATGGCGAAACTTAAAATGCTTCTAAGCAAAATGTGCCTTTCTTCTCCGCTGCTATTTGTTTCCGTTAAGCCGGCAGGTCGTCAGAACGAACGAATTCAATCTGAATATTGCAGCGATTAAATTGATTGGATGTAAAACAGAGCGCAAGAAAATGTTTACTGAGCTGAGTTGACGAGTTCGCCCGTTCGTTCGCTGTGTGTGTGCGCAGTTTTTTTTTCGCTCCCTCGCGAGATTATCACAGCACAGCATGAACTGATTTGTCTCTGTCAAATGAGATGGAAGCGTACCATCGGCGACGAGGTAAATGGCATGGAACGAAAGCATCATCATTAGCACAAGAAAAGCAGAAAAAAGCGCTGACGAAGACATTTGGATGACGGTAATGTATGGAAATGGGGGGTGGGAACAAACGCAACGAAAAGCCCTATAAAAGTATGCCAGATGCTCAAGGCAAGGACATTTGCGATTTTCTCCTGATTGCACCAGCAGATAAGCGGTTGAAGAAAAAAGTTTCCTTTGTCGTTCGTTTACAGCAAGAGAAATAATTCAATTATTTTATCAAACGCTCACGAAGAAATATTCTCGGGACTAATGATTAATGAGCCATTTAACGCTCGCCAAACAAAAGCATCTATCGTTTTAACGCAAATGCAACGCGTTCAGTGCCTACTTCTACTTGCAATCAAAAATCTAAAATTGTGACAAAAAATTGAACAAGTGACGAGAGTCACGTCGTCTGCCGCCAGTCTGTGCGGATAATGTGCGGATATTGTCGAGAAGTTTGACGAAAGGACAAACAGCACTTGACTGACAGGTTCGCGAGTGTCCGTACTAAAGGCCAACCAGAGCAAGTGTGTGAGTGAAATAGAGATGGCGAGAAAAAAAAACATAGATAAAGGATGAAAAAGTATTATCGAATGTCGGTGTTTTGGCACCGCTGATTTCCTCCGTGTGAGTGTCTTTTGAAGGCGAAAAAAATAAATAAAAAGAAAACATTCAACCAACGCGTGACTTATTCGCGTCGTCGCGCGTGGATGTGACTTTTCCTTTCGGAAAAGATCATCCCAACGCCAACCCGCGGATGGCCTCTAACAATCAATCACAGTCCACCCAGTAGGCTGACAGAAATGGAATTGGAGAGCAAAAAAAAAACTAAAGAATACAAAACAACAACTAAAACTCAGTGGAAATAGACACGATTTTTTTGCGACTCAATTGTGTTCGAACGTACGCGTGTGCGTATGTGTGTGGAACAAACAAATAAACTAAATGGATGGAACGGTTCGTTGTGCTCACGCGGATCGTGTTTCACGCGTTTTCACCATTTTTCACCCCGCATCGCAAGGGCACAAAAGGCAACAAAAAAGGGCACAACACGCTTTCCACCGCCTGGTACAATTTCTCTCTCTCTCTCCCTCTGTTTCTCTTTCGCTCTCTAGGCATCGATTTCCGATATTTCCGAAGCAGAAGCAAGGATCCACACGTTGCGAACCGTTACAGCATACCGGGGCCGGGGGAAAAATTTCGCAACAATCGCGCAACGCATGAGAAACACACGCCTCCAAAAACAAAAGCAACCAAATACAACGAAACGTCCACCGAAACGCATCTCCATCATCTTCCCCGATGCCGGACGGCATCGATCTTGCTGCGTGTTTTGTTTCGTGCCGTGAAGGGATTTTTACCCCGAAAGAAAAACCTACCGGAAGGGAGGCCCGAAACATGAACAACAAAAAATAGAACAAAAATCTCAGCAGCAGCCACACTGGATCACCAACAGACGACCGAAGCCGACCGAGTAAACGGATCTTTCTCTTTTTCATCTTTCCATCTCTCTCTTGCTCTTACACACACACACACACACTCACACATTATGGTGCACACACAGATTGCTACATAGGCTACTGCAGTGGCGTGTGCCGTGTGCGTTGAATGAAATTTTCTCCCAAAATTCGAGTAACACAATCGAGTTTCATCCTCGCTTTTCATCTCCCGCGTGCACATCTGTGTGTGTGTGTGTTGCGTGTGCGTGTGTGGCGAGAGTTTCCACGACGCTTCTGCCGTCGGTCGCTTTTGTCGCGGTCGCCGATAAACATACATTCATCGCAATCTCATTGTTTGAGGTAAAAATCGAGCAAAAGGAAAATGTTGTGAGTGAAGCGAGATGACAAAATAAATGCACGACGGGTTTGTGCAACGGGTTTGTTGTTTTTTTTGCCGTTGGCCTGTTTTTTCTACGCTGCGAAGGGCTGGGAGATAATTTTAGTTTATCATTTGTGTCGTGGAAACGTGTCCGTGTGTGTCATGAGAATAACTTGCTTATCTTTATCATCACTAAATCACGCCAGCACCTGTGTGCTATAAGTTGTTCGAAAGGAATAAGGAAATTTTTTCCACCCAATCAATTCGTTCTATTCTTCCACACAAACAAAGAGTCACACACGCCACGATCCCACGTTGTTCACTTCTATCAGTAGCACTTTAATCGCAGCCTCACCTCACTTCCAACACGCGACACGTTTGTTTTGTTGTTTCCGGTTCATTCACTTTGTTCCACGCACACACTCGCTCCCTCTCGCACACACTGGAGAGGTTTCCATGCGCCTCGGTCTTACGAAGGATTAACCGAGGCAGAAGGATGTGGATGGATGAGGATGACCACCTTGCTCGGCAGCATCAGCCACCGGTGGAAAGGCACGCGGAGGCGAACGGAGGAGGCGCGCCTCGGACAGGAAGGACTAAAAGGATAACGGCACGAGCTGTGGTGACTGCATCGATGCGAACAAGGACAGACCCCGTCGAAGGGCTGTCATCCTTTTGATCTTGACACTCTTGAACGCTCGAACACACTCTGCACCACCACCGAGCCGGAGAGAGCGAGCCTCACACAGTAGGCGAGGAAATACACAGTGCAGAGAAAAAGCGAAAGAGAGAGCAGGAGAGAGTGAGAGCACACCCAAAACTTCTGCAGTCACCACACACGCGATGCCGTTGTTTGTTTGTTTGCACGGCGCTGGTTTCTGTGTCGCGGGTGGAGGAAAATGGAAAACTGTGCACCAGGAAACGGAGATAAACTATACACCGGGAGCAGGGAGCAGGTGTGATCCAAGTGGTCCAGTTGAAATCGGTACGGGAAAGGGGGGGGTGGCAGTTTTGGAAACAAACCGATAGGGAATGTTTGGGGGGAGTTTGGGTAGGCGAAGGAAAGAACGAAAAGTTGGACCGAGTGGAGTTAGACCGCGAGCGGAAGATTGGTCTTCCGATATTCCCGGAGGTTTTCGACTGCTCCGTATCGGACGAACGACTAACAACGAATGAACGACGGTCGACGCGAGAGAGCTGTCGATGGTTCTGAACGCTTCGCAATCTTACGCGAACCATACAGTGACACGGTGAGTGTTTTTGTACCACTTGGTTACCACGAGAATGACTTATTTAACAACAATTATACTCGAAAAGGAATGATAAACATGTTTAATTTTCAATAATTATTAATTATACGCTTTTAAGGAAGATATGAAAAAGAGTTTCGCTCAAGATTTCGATCCAGTTAGTTGGATAATTTCGAATTCAGTCATCACTTAGCAACACCTGGTTACACTTATTGTACTCGAAAATACCTGATTAAACTTGAGTGAAACGATGAGAAATTTGGATGGAAATTGAGGGATATTATTATTTTGATTTTCCAAAACTTATTGAAATTTTCGAAGTTTAGGAGAAAACAGTAGTTTCATATTGCTAGATCTGGCGATTGTTGTAAGGGCCATTTGACACATGGAAGAATATTTTTCAAATAATCATACAAGACAACAAATACTAGCGTATTGGGTGTGAAATGACCCCTAGAATGTTGCACGGCAATCAAACTAGTGTTTCGCCTGCTAGTGTCGTGAAATATCAAGAGAGACATGCGCGTAGCAACGGAATGCGGTGAGAAACATGTGAGACTTCGGAATACTCGCATGCGGGTTGGTTGTAAAGCTACCTTCACCTGATGTTTTAAATTCTAGGTCGTTCTCATGCTAAGGTGTGGAATAAAATGCAGTGTTTTTTTTGTTGACGTTGTTGCATTATTAAAATAATGCCATGGAAAGTTTTATTATATTCTTACGTAGTAATGTGGTTGTGGTACTCGGAAATCGGTTGTAACTTCACCGACAGTCAGTAGCATATGGGGTGATTGCATTTTACGTTAAGCACCTCCGTTTATTGGGTAAACAAAAACACACTCGAACCGAGCACGTTGCACCAAACGTAAACGATGCTAGTGAGTCAGTCAAGGGGTTCGGTGGGCTTTCTAATTAAAAACAAAATATCGCAAGCGATAAGGTTGAACAAGCGTGCGTTTGTCGCAATGGTCGAGCAGGAAATCACACGCTGGATAAAACAATGTTGTTATTAGTAGCAGTAGGAGTTCATAGCCGATATTTGTAAGTTGTCTTTACCAGACTGCTTGCAGCCAGAAAATGTTATCGTTCATGCCACCAAGCTCGCATGTAGCTCTGTGTGAGCGGAATCACACCGTTATTTATGTTCCTCGCCCCGTTCCTGTAAAGATAAGCAGCGGGTATGGCCTATTTCTATACTACATTCGTGTTCACCTTTATCGTTGACCTGGGTGGACATGGATGGACACGTAAGATAACAAATTTCTTCGTCAGAGGCAGAAAAACTGCAGGTCATGGTAGGGAGTTCCACTGGCTGATGGAAATTATTCACCCCATCACCTCGTCGACGAAGAACTACTAGACGATGTCATACAACGGTTTGATTTACCTCCACCGAAAAGAACATAAATCACTAGTTTGTACCGGCCTGAAACGAATTGCTTCGTGCGCTTCTGACCTGAATTTAACGGTAGCAAAGTTGTGATAAGGTAGTAAAAGCACTCAGCACTCGTTGGCCGGGAAACGTGTACGATAAAGTTCGGGAAACAGTTGTAAACAAAACTTTGTCAACCCCCCGCGAATCGTAGCATGCGCATTGAACTGTGTGCTCCTCTCCATGGGTAACCAGGGGCAATCGTAACCAACAGGTACTGAGTGTGAAACTGAGGGATGCAAGACAACCCATCCTTACTAAAAAAAAAGACAAACTACACCACGAAGAAGTCATGTTGGAGCTACAACCCTCCCGTTTTTTTTTGAAGGCATTGACTCAACGGGGTGGACTCGTCGGGAACGAGTCAACGAAGGCGGCAAATATTTTAGCCTAATTGAATTATCCTCACGAAACGTGTTTGCTCACCCTGCAGCCGTGAGCATCGAAAAGTTCGATGGAAATTGATTCGATACACGAAAACTCACCTCTGTCACGGAAGAGTTGTTTGTATTTCCCCAGCTGATTGTGATCGAGCCACTCGTCGACGATGGTGGGTGTACGGCGATGGTGTGAGCCTCCGGTGGACGAAGCCGACGAACCCGACGTTCCAAGCCGTCCGGCGGCGCCCGGGTAGGACACGAAAATTTCATAATCCGCGGCATCCGCATTGAACCAACCATTCCAAACGCACAGGACCAACTTCGACAGGGAGATGGTAAACGTCAAACTAAGCACGACCGCTACGAGGATTTTGATGCACCGCACTAGCATACTTCGATCGCTGGACAAGCGTTCAACAGCACATCACACCACTCGACACGATTACCGCATCAGAACTTTGCGAAAATGGAATATCGACTACAATTCGTTTGTCGTCGCCACGCACTCAGGGACGCACACAAGCACACAAACTGACACTTAGGGCAGGGATGTGTTTTTTCCTTCTCTCCACTACATCCTGCGATGGGTCGCCGTGTTGCTCGGCGGCACTAAACAATCGCTTCTTCTTACCGACCGAATCCGTCTCGTGACAGTGGCAATTTCGCCATTTTGCCTGTCAGCTCCGCGTCGTCGGCGTCTTCTTTCGCGTTTCCCGGTAAAAGAGCCTTTTCCCTGGTTTGCGGCAAATGTGTGCCCCGTACCGAAGGCAGCGGACGTGTTAGGCAACCGTGTTGGGACTGGTTTGTGCCGCTCTCGCCTGCCGGAGAGAAGTTTGCCCATGGAATTCTCAATTCCTTGCGAGGTTGGGAGCGAATTTTCCGGCGAGCGTGTTCTGGACGGCGTTTGCAAACAATAGCACGTGGTGGGAAATGTGGAATGCGATTCTTTTCTCTATTTTCTGCTGAAACCCGCTCACAGCGAGGGAAACTCGCGCTCGCTGTCTCTCTCCCGTTATGATTGCGCTGAATGCAATGGAATCTGTGGCTTTCGGTTGAAACGGTGGCGTTGGATGAGAGTTAACAAAATTAATCGTAAATCAGATAGATTACTATTCTACTTATCATGAATATGAGTAGAATTACAGAGATGCAATCATAAAAATACTGTGGTAAAACTCAATAAAGAAAAGAAAATAAGAACAAGGTTTAGGATTCAGACTTACTCATGCTTCTAACTCTGACCAACAGATGACGCTAGCAAGCAATATTTCGTACAAGTGAGTTGTATGAAAGCTTTGTGTTGTAAGCAAATGGAAGCAGGCAAATTAAAAAACAATGGGAATATTTGGTGTTGTTGTTAGGATTCAATCGATTCTTGGCGTCAATCAGAGTGTAATATTCGTAGTATAGCAGAGGGTTCTCCAACAAGTTAACTTGAACAGCATACGAAATCAACAAATGTCCACCATGTTATCGTCATCATCTCCATGCGAAATATTGAAGAGTTGAATGTTTTGGCAGAGATATCCAATTTATTCCAGTGCGAATGAATTACGGGTTTTAGATTGAGTTTTGTTGCGTACCGTGATTAGAATCATCCTGTTTCGTAGCCATTTGTGTCGTTTACCAAAGAACCAAGGGTTTACAGATAGGTGAGGGGCGAGTAAGCGGAATAGGTGGCAGCGGCCGGGGCATAGGCGGAGTAGGCAGTTGGAACATAGGCACCCGAGCTGTAGACGGTGGCGGCCGGAGCAGCATAACCGTTGTAGGCGGTGTAGGCCGTCGGCGTGTAGAGGAACTGCGGTCGGGGAGCAGCGAAGGCGGCAGCGATGAGGGCCAGAACAACGATCACCTGTGAATATGCCGAGAAGGTTTGTCGAGCACTTGTCCCGGTACTTCGTTGTGCTAATTAGCAAGTACTTACGTATTTGAACATTTTGATTGTTGGGTTTGGAGCTTTTGCAAGCGAGCGATGCGATGCGATTGAATTGAGGTGTTGCGTTTGACTGATACTTTTCGGTGAATTTCGTCGCGTTTATATAGTGCTCGAAGCGTGCATTCGGTGTTCGGCTGCTTTGGAACGACACGCAAAGAGAACACACATAAAATGTATCCTTTTCCAGTGCGCCAGTGTACGCCGGTTGAACGGACGCATATGATCACTTCGGCACGATGTGTCTTAGAACCAGTTTACCTGTCAGATGATCTTTTCTCTATCCGTTAATAATGTAAGCTAATGGGGAGAGGCTCGCTCCCGCAAGGAAGGTGTCATGTGGGCGAACGCTACAATCGACAATAAGTAAACCTTAAACAAAAAACGATTTTAAGAACACGTTCTTAGCAAGCCGGTCTGGACATGTGAAGTAGAACAAGCGGACGACAAGATCATGTGCAACCAGCCGTAAAAGAAGACGAGATCAACGTTCTCTAGCAACGGTCGATAAATTTTAAAGTTCAAGGGCACGACTCCTTTTTCGAGACCAGCCCTCCAAAGAACGGGAACGATGAAGTTTGGAGGATCAGCCAGAGCTGTTGGATCTTGAGGGAGGGAGGGGAGTTTTGAGGTTAATACTCAAGTCATGTTTTGGGTCGAACATGTCGAAGCAATTGTTTTGATAGGATTCTTTTTTCTATTTCGACCGTTTTTTCTGATTTTTTAAACCTTTTATTTACAGAGTTCGTTGTATTCGTGTAGCAAATACAGTTAGAATAGTTTAAGTGTGCTTACAACTGTTGTCAAATGACCATAAAATATTTAGAAATATCAAATGTATGCCTAATAATTCATTGTGTGACTTAAGGAAGGTGTCTTAAGGTTAATATATGTTATAAATATTACAGGTAACTCTCCGATAAAGTAATTATTCAAGTAAGAACTTCACTTCAGTAAGCATGAAGTTTCACCAAGAAAAAAAAAAAGCATTGTTACAATAATACCATGAGATTAACAATCCATCTGGTATTGATCAGTTTTAGTTATAAAGCTTTGCAAACAGTACCACTGGTAATTTGATTCTCTCCGATTTTAATCTTATTATATCGCCCCCAATAAATTGGGCAGTCGTACCGGGCGAATGGACTAGAACATGCATGCAAAGTGAGAGTAATGAACTAGCCTCCTCCGAGGGACTGGTTTGGATCGTGCGTACTGTTGTATTGCACCGTTTATCTAAACGAGTTTTTCCGATCCTGGGTCCTGGGTTTGGCAGAAGGGTTAGCGTTGCATCCGGCGTTTACTATAAAAGCATCGCGTTGGCCACAATAAGGTATCAGTTTTTGTGCAAACTCCAGAAGTGAAACAACACAAACCCAACCCTCAAGATGTTCAAATACGTAAGTGTTTAGGGCGGACGGTGACGATGCTGCAGATGTAATTTGCTCTTCCGCTATTCGCCCTTCCTACAGGTGATTGTCCTGTTGGCTCTGATTGCCACCGCTTTTGCTGGTTACTCGACCGGACGAGCTTTCCTGTACGCGCCATCGTCTGTTAGCTACAGTGAAAGCTACCGTGCACCGGCAGCTACGGTTTACTCCAGCCCATCCTACATTCCGTCCGTTTACAGTACGTCTTACGCCGCACCTGCTCTTTCGTATCCGGCCGCTTACGTGTATTAGAGGGCAGGAACTACGAAACGCAACGATCTAAGCTCGATCTACGAATGTCCCCAGAAATGTTCCCGATCTTCGAAAACGGATGTGTTGGGCTCCCAACGAGTAGCCGTACACACCGATTAATTCACTCGAAAACACAATAAACAAACCACACTTTCGTATGGAAGAGCTATTTTTAATTCACTTACGCTTTCGGCGTATGATCATTCTCGGCGACATTTCCGTAACAGGAGCGTGGCGTTTTCGTATTTGGACCACGTCTGTTTGTGGCGAAGTGTCGGAGTGTCGATCATGTCCACCGATTGATATTCATTCTGCATCTTGCCCACTCTAAGTTCTGCAGGCGTGCAGAAACAGCGTTCGCGTTCAAGTGCAAGGTCATGCAATGAGACAAAATAGCGCGTACAAAATTGCTCATTCCGATGCAATCGAAGGCTGCCGCACGGGTGAAGTAGTTCACATTTAAGTTGGAATTGGTATCCCTTCCCTTTTTTTCGGATGATGGGGACGATTTTGGTCGCTGCATATACGAAACCAGTGCCGCTGGCCGTGTGTTTCGATAGTAGTTTTTTTTATTACTTTATTCTTTCGATCAGTTTACTTCTGCGTGTCTCCCTCGCTCTCTTTCTCTGCGTGTGTGGCTTAATTCTATTTAATTCTCTTATCCCTTATTTCGTCTCTTACATATTCTTACACCCTCGTTCTTACGCACGGCCGTTCTGTGATTCTTGTGAAGTGTTGTGATCATTGACGCGTTTGTTATCGCTTTTCGAATTTGATTTCAATCCTGTTACGGGGTGTTCCATTTTTACAAATTCTAAGTTTTATTCTTCTTTCGATAAGTCTTGTTGGTTTTAATGTTTTCATTTTACACCTTATAACATAATCGTTCCATTTGCTAGGTATTCGTTTACACTACGGTTTGTATGATGGGAGAAGGAAGTATTTGATTAGTAGTCGTGTAGTATGCGCTGAATCTATTGGTTTTTTTTTATGTTTTTCTTTCGTGTTCAATTCTCTGTCCTATGTGTGAGTGGTTTTTGTTCCTTTTTTTTTAAAGTGGAGTATAGTTTTGGGCAGTATCTGCATGAAAAAATAATACATAAATCACGGATTTGCGAATCTTAACCCATTTTTCATGTGACTATCTGCAGCGGGCTAGGTATTATCGCTGTCACAATCAATCATTCCGATTGCATGATAGTGATTTGGACGACCCTCAATTCGAGTACGCTTTAGTGTCGGATTTGATTGTTTCATAATTTGTTGCACTTGATTCTGTCCACGTCCCACGACCCGGGGCGCTCTGTGTTGTTGGTGATAATAATTTTAATTACTAGCAATTAACATGCCGACGTAGAGAATCGGGCGTTTTTTTTTCTTGCTGTACCTTTTTTGACCTAACCACCAATGGCTAGAACTCTTCTCCCGCACGCGCCGGCTGTGAATAAATAATTAAATCGACCCCACCTGGCTTCATCCAGGACGGGGGAGGGGGCGGGGAGATTGGTACAGGTTACATTGACCTTTTTTTTCTCGATCATTTCAGTTTCACATACCTCCTCTGTGCCGATCCGCGATGATGAGTAATGTGGTTGATTTAATACAAATTTTATTTACTCATAATTAACCATTCGCAGCGCAACTGGCGCTCGTTCCGACCGGTGCGTTCGCGAGAGATAACAAAAAAGTGCACAATTGTTTCATCAATTCAGACAGCGCCGTATGATCCTGTTCGCAGTGGAATGATGGATTTTCTCTGTTGTTTACGTTCAATTTTTTTTTGTCATTCATTTATTTGAAAACAAAATGATACGTTACGAATGTATAATGCGAAACGATCTGGCGCTTTCGTTTCGATATAGGGCTCTCTTTTGATAAACCGAATTATCATTCTAATGGAAAATTTGTTGTTTCTAAATACTCCATTTCGAGTTCATGCTAGAATACAATCAACAGGATCGATTACCATCCGAGGCAAGTGGGAATTGAATCATGCGTTTTGCGGGGCTTCAAGCAACCATCTGAGATGCGTCCAGCAAATATTCTTGCACAAATAATGTAGATTAATGAGAAAAACTCTCAAATCATAATTTTCAATACATTTTGTGCGTTAATTTATTTTGAATAAAAAATATTCAAATAGCTTTCAAATGTTGTTGGTATCAATTTTCCTTTCCAACACAAGGTATCAAGGAGGCCGTGCTGTTGTTGAGATTGTTTATAACGACGGATTGAATATACGGATGAAACGATTACAAAATTTATTCGTTTGTTTTTAGCTTCGGTCGTTAAACTACATTGTTGGAGACAAGAAAAAATACTGTTCAAGCATCGATGGTTTATGTTCAAAACCCTGTATTAATCCAGCGACCGAAAATAAACGGATAATGGATTTCCATGAACATTTTCATTTCGTAAATCGTATAGGCAAATGGGAAAAAAATAATCACACACATCATGCATACACTCGCATACGCACACAACGCACATCTTATTCGATAACGATTTCATTATGGCACTAATTATTCACAGCGTAGAGTGTTTGAAATAATCTTCCTGCGAATACGAACGAACATCGACTTACACAAGTATTTCGCGGGTTTCTCGCAATCGCCACGCGTGTGGACTTTCTTTTCGTATGAAAAATATAAATATCGGAAACAACGTTCGCAATGAATAAATCATCACCGCGCGGTGGCAATTTCCAACAACCCGGAATGGAATTGGCTCGCCGGCTCCGGACACGTGTGATGCAGTGTGAGATGCGTTTGTGTGTGTTTTTTTTTGCGTTCCGTTTCGTGTGTTTTTTCTGCTCCACCACCACCGTAGCGGAACGAGCGTTCCGATAAATTGGAATATGAGAGTCCTCTGCAAACACAGGGAGCTGGGGGTGGAAAATAAAGCAAAATGATAAATAAATTAATAGCCGCTCGCTGTCTTCCCCGCGTCCTTGTCCGGCTTGATCGCGCTGCTCGTGCTGTTTCGTTAGTTCAATCAAAAATGGGATGTACGAAGCATTCGCATGGCGTAAATAAAGGGTCGAAAAAAAAACGAGCCTGATAACAACACGAAAACAGGAAAAACGCGTGTGTGGAAAAAAACACACACACATTTTTCCGGTTCGCTCTGGTTCAGTGGGGAGTTTCGTAGCCACGATGCGATTCGTTTGTGGCAATATTCTACTTGTCTGCGCCCCTCGACACGGGTTTCCCCCCGACGTATTGGTCAAATCAATTGGATGTTTGGGCCGTTTGGAGGCTTTTCCGATTTTAAGCGCGCTTGTTCTTCCGGTTCTTTGCGAAATCCGCTCCTCCCCGTCATCTCGTGTGTTGGAATTGGTTCGGTTGTGGTTAGTTGTGGAAATGGTTTTTAATCGCGATATTCAATTTTCTACTCGTTTGTATTTAGTTGTGTATTTCTCTTGCTTGTTTATTTCCCGCTTGAGGCATGAAGAAAGGCATAAAGCACGAAGGATGCAAGCACAGGACACGCACAAATACACCGAAAATAGGTGCTCCATCGACGTAACAACGTTATTTGGTTTTGGCTCGAACCGGTCGACAGATGAGCGCTCCGGATGTTGTACGATTTAATTTAAATTTTGTCTCTTCCTCTCCGCCGCTCTCGTTTGCGATTAAAAGTCGTCCAATTTTGGATCCTTATCCTTCCGCAAAAATAGATCAGATAGCGGGTGAAAAAAGCATAATTTATGATATGCACAATCATGGAGCGATGGGAAAGGAAAATGAAAACGGGATGGCAAACGAAACGGGATGGTTCAAGAGCAAGCTCGAGATGTGATCGTTTCCGAAGGATGGGCGACACGATGATACTTAAAATGATAAGCAAAAGTTATTTTAATGCCCGTCCGCGAGCCACGCTACGCTCATCGTCGTCGATGAAGTGCAAGCGAATGGCGAACCAACGCTGAGGCCACAGCGATGGAAGATTCTTCGATGCACTTTTGTCGCACGGAGGACGGAATACACAAGAAAAAAAAAACGAACCAGACCAAGTGGGAGAAGAAATTTTAATTTAAACTTTATGAACGTTCGCGAACGCAGTGGAATGACAGGGCGTGAGAGGGTGCTTTTGTTTAAACAATAACTTTTCGCCCCCAGATGCACTTAACGCGCCCTGCATTCGATTATCGGTGCGTGCAGCGAAGGTCCGTACGGTAAGGGGTTTCCCGACCGAACCGAGCAGGTTGAATCAATTTATTATTTCGTTCCATTTTTAATAGCTTCCAGGCACGGAAAATTGGGTTTATTTAATAAGTGAGAAATACAATTATTATCTCACACACGGACACACGAAGCTTACTGGGGCGAGTAAATAAATGTAGCACGAGAGGTTTGAAGAAATGATGTTTGCATGAATTTTAAATTTTTGTGTTCACTGCTGTTTGCAGGTTTAAGTTTTTTTTGTTTTAAAGCGCCGAAGTAACATTTGAATACACTTCGTTTTGTGTGCTAAAGTCGTTTGATGTCACTGGATTGTTAGAAGAAAATCAACAACATCAATCTTCCGTGGGGGAAACACATTCCACGTGTCTGAATGTGAATTTCTTTCACTTTTTGGATGGCTTTTAGCAGAAAGGAGTGTGGTTTGAGCGAAAAAAAAGGAGTGAAACATCACGCGAGCCGTTGTTTATGAGCGTGTGGGTTCCTTTTGATAAGGAACGAAGCGAATGTAAACCAAACGATCCGACTGGTCCCACGGGCGGTGTGTTGCACCAACACCACCACCAAAAACGCGCACCGATTGCTACGAGTTTTTCGCTATTTCCCTATTTAGCTTGTTGGACTTTTAAATTTATTCATTTTTCCCCCGGAAAGAGGAACGGCGCCGAAAATTGAATCCAAAAGCACCGCACAACAGTGCTTTGATGCCGTGAACCGACGGGGAAATGTGTCAACGAAGTGCAAAATTCCTGACGAAACGTTCCAAAAGAGAAGACACAAAAGGCGAAAGGCACATGCCGGGTAACACAAGCGGGAAGCGGCGGTAAGAATTGAAACCTTTTTATCTAGTTAATTGCATCTGCAAAGTGTGCACCGGCATCTTGATGCATTCGGTGAGCGTGCAGAGATTGCAGTCGCTGCAGTGCTTGTTTCGCTGGCATCCAAAACACTGCACCCCGCATCAGATGAACGGTGGCACATTGAATGAATGGCGCAGGAAGGATTAGAGTTCGCCTGCTAACGATCGGACTTCGAGGAGGGAGGTGAAACAGCTTAGCAGCTTAGCAGCGGGAAGCTAAACCAATTGTTGGGAAACTCGTTTCCCGCTCACGGCATACTCTTTCTGATGTGGATTATTTGCACTTTTTATCCCACCGTCTCTTCACACAAACATACCCAACAACGTTTATCTGGCCTCCAGATGATCAGCGTGCAGAACAAACTGCACCAAACTCATCGCGTAAAGAGTTGATTCGCCGGCTGCGTTTGGAATAGAAGCAGGTCTAGAGAATTTAATAAACGAAGGCGCTTTACCGACGATAATTGAGTGAAACTGTCTGGAAGCTATTATGCGTCTTCTTCACCATCCTCCATACGATACGTTTATCTTTTTCCCTTTGCTATAAGGAGTCTGATTTTTTCCCATAAACAACAGATATCAAAAACACAACATCTCATAATCATCTCTAACTAGAGCTTCTGACGTTGCTATAGTAACGCTACGCTGCATTATGTCTCCTTCTCGAGGTGTCATCTTTCTCTCAGTTTCTCCTTCTCTCTCTCTTACTCTTTTTTTCTCTCTAGCCCTCTATTTCATATACATGTAAAACATACGGAAATATCCTTTCGAAATATCTAGTCTACTAAGGGAACGTAGTTTCTTTGGCTCTCTGTGGATGTGTGCATGAGTAATGTGTGTGTGTTTGTGTATGTGGCTCAATTCCATCTCAATTCCTTTACGAACCTTGTGAGCTCAAGGTTTTCGGTTTCGAGTCCATCGCATCGTATCGTCGCACTAAACGAGTGTAATTTCCGCCAAGTGACACTAAAAACTTTTCTCATCAGTCATCACCGAATACTGGCTCTGGACGCGACGACATGTGGCAGGGGTTTTCGCGTAGTTTTACAGAGTTTCCACGTCGATTTTTTTATCACGTTCTCATTTGCTGCTATTTCCATTAGGAAAGAAAGTTCTGCTTTCCATGTTTATTGATAAATCAAAATTGTTTTTAAAATAAACAACTCAAACTATAAATCACAGCTATACTTAACGAAAGTTTAAAGATATAAATAAATATTTGTTTGATTTAAAAAAAAAAAGTATGAGAACGTGTTAAAAAGAGAAACACGGGAAACCCTGCAAATGCCATCGATCATTCGATTTTTTTATGCGCCTTAGAATACTCGATTTCTCCTACCTTGTTTAATTTCCCGTCACCGTCACCGTGGATTTAACGAGACCTCCCGCGTTAGGCTTTCACGAATCGAAACGCAAACGCTCAATCTAGTAGCGTCCCCGGAGCGTAAGGTCCGCGGCAAACCGGTGATGCGTGATGGATAGGGCCGCCGGGAATGCAACGGCCAGCAGCCAGCAGACGAACGTGAAGCACATGTCGGTGGGTTTGGCGCCGGCGCTCATACCGTGCGGCTGCAGTGGATGTGTCGAGAACTCCTTCACCTCGGTCCAGTCGCTCAGTCCGGCCGCGTTCCGGGCGGCCACCCGGATGATGTACGTGGTGTCCGGTATAAGCTGCACCAGCAGGTACGTTGCGCCATCGGCCACATCGAAGTCACGGCGGCTCGCGCGATCCCACGAGCGGGATTTTAAGTATTCGTCCATCGGCATCAGCTCGAACCGGTACCCGATGACGGTGGTCGGATCGGGCGGGATGTCATGGGACTTGGTCGCACCGACGTCGATGTCGAGCGTGTCCGAGTTGACACCGCGCAGCTGGAACTGCAAAGTGCAAAGAAAGAACGCGTCATGTTTCCGCAAGCTGTGCAAACTGTGCTGCAACTTCAGGCTCACCAGACTCGGCGGATCGGGCTTGGTTCCCTCCTTCAGGTGGATCTCCTGCGTAACCGAACCGAGGTCGTTCTTGGCCTCACACTTGTACTTGCCGAATATGCTGCTCGTTTTTATCATGATCTAAAAAACAAAAGCATAACCGAAAGCGTTGAAATGGTGGTTCCAGCTCGAAGCTTTGACCATTTTACCTGCAGCATCGACACATGGCGTCCGGTGTAGATGATGTGACTCTTTGGGGTGAGTTTTTTATTATTGGCCGACCAGGTGAAGTTGGCCGGCGGTTCAGCGGTCGCCTCACACGTAAGATTAACCACACCACCGACGTACCCGTACGCGTCCGATACGGACGTTTTCCGTGGGGGAAGATAGGGTTTGTCTGGTGTAAGGGATGTAAGGGAATAGTGGATGGTTGAATTTCTCAATCGTACTGCATACTTTTTCATGTTTTCTTCTCCCGCCCCGAACCAGGCTACGTACGTTTGATGTTGAGCCGAATCGTCTTTTCCTCGAAGCTGCTACCGGTGGCCGAGATCTGGAACGCTTTGCACGTGTACTCGCCACTATCGTTCTGGACCACCTTTTTGATGGACATTCCGTCCGCCAGCTTGCTGTAGCGTCCATTGTGGGTAACTGTAAGGGACGGACACGGGACGGTGAGAAGCACAATCAAACTGTTGTTAGCATTCAAATTATATGCAAATGAGCTCGTCGGGCGGGAAAGGTGAATATTGCACGAATAACGATCGTCTATCGATTTGCATTTGCACCGAACCCTGCCTACCGGTGGCAGGGTTTCACCGCTGTCACCGCCGAAATGGAGACGCCTGGTGTTAATGGAAATTGGCATGCTGACTGAAAAACAATCCTCCCCCTTCCAGTGACAATGTTTGCAACGTTGTTCGGTGTTCGGAAACAGGTTTTACAATTTTCTTCCCACCTCTCACCACGACCAAAGTGTACGTCATTCTACTAATGAGTTTTTTGGGGATTTCCAGCGATAAAAACAAAGCCACCGTGGGGAGCAAAGAGGAAAAAAAAGAAGAAAAAAATAACGCTCCGTGAGCTAAGCTTACAAAGATCTGCCGCGCGAAACGAAGCGTTTTCGCGAATGCCTTCCAGCGAATGACTTTCTGTTTTGATATTTAACGTGCAATGTGCTCCAGGGTCGGGTAGCAGGGATGGCGGGGGGTGGGAAGTTTTTCTTCCGGCTTGCGGTTCTAGTTCTAGTTTTCTGGCGGTCCGGTCGGTGCTTCCGGGCGACGCGTGGGGCGTTTTGTTTGTATGTTTTATTTATCGGCCCGCTCGGCACAAGGAAAACACTTCGTGGAAGTTGCCTCCGTTCCACCCTGCTTGTAACAATTAATTTGAGGCACTAACTTCTCTGACGCGGGCAAACGCGGGAGCTTTCTTGGACTTTGGGGTTGATGCGATTTATGTGGTTTATCGTTTCCTGGCCCTGCTGGCGCCGTAGGCGAATAGTTGCCGGCGTAAGTTGCTGGGCGGAAAAAGTTTGCTACGGAGCGCTGCGGTTTTACTTTCCAGTTGCTATTTCTTGCGCCGCCAGGGCGGCATTCTGTTTTGCGCGAGGATGAGAGCGAGTTTTGCTCAAGTAGTTATTCAAGTGGATTATTTTTTTCGCTTTCATTCGTTGGCTGTACCACGCTCGCATCATTATCAGGTGAGCGTATCTAAACAAGCAACTATTGCCTTTGTGCTGCGAGTTGGAAAACGGACGGAAGTTTGAGGATTCATTTAAATTCTTTGGTCGCCGAGTTCGCGCGATGCGGTGGGTTTCTGCTTTTTGTGTCTTAAGCTAAATAAATAAATGTTGTTGTAAGCTGCAACTAAAAGATTTTAAATGGAATAACTTTGAAGAACAGTTTGTTTTTTTTTTAGGACAGGGTCCGCTAAAATTTCCCACCCGGGTAGTGAGTGTTGCTGTACAAATGGAAGTTTATTTACATTCTTTGAATAACAAAAAAAAATATGTAAAGAATGTTTTACTACGGAATATTTGTAGGGACACTTTTTTGCAGTAAACAATTTTCGTCATTTTGAATCTTTTCGTCATGTGGAGTTAAATATTAGCCAAAACGCTTGTACCTTATCGATCACACTAAAATCACACAATAGCTAAAAATTGAAAAGAATCCGATCGGAGAAAAAAAAAATGTCATGAAACTCAGCACAAAAGCTTCCACGAATGGCAGGATATAACGATACCATTCCTAACACTACTCGAAAGCTGGTTTAGCGTATGCGTGCATTGTACCGTCGGCTCTTTGCTTGTTTTTCTTCCGCCATACGGCATTCAATTGCAATTGCCGGGATGGAGTGACGTTGGGTGGAACAAAACCTTTTATGAATCATTTGCTGTTAAGAAATCCATGCTCCGCGTTGCGACGAGCGATGTTTGATGATGCTTTTACATCGTCGTCACATACGCCGGTGGCGTCCTGTTGGCGCGTTCAACGGAAAAGAGAACAGCGAGAAAAAAAAAATCGCCCAACGTGATCATCACCATCAGTATGAAAAGCTTTTAAAATCGTTGCCCGTCAACCACCACCGGCGGTGGTGTTGATGTTCTCCCTTCTGTGCGGAGCGATACGACAACGACAGCGTTACCCATACTGTTCCATATCACAGCGAAACAATGCATGTTTCTTCACCATAATCGTTGCATTCGCTTGTCTTTGCTTGCCACCGTGTTTCACGCCCTGCCGGCGGATGGACGAAAGGTAAAATATGGCCATCATGAACGGCACCAATGAAGAGACATAAATTTGCCCACACTGCACGTCATTGCACCTGCAGGTGAGGATGACTGAAAGCTCCCCTAGGGTGGACCCGCCTGGGGGACGAGGCGAACAAGAAGCCCCGGAAGGAGGAAACGTTTTTCGTTTCGTTTCGGATACAAACGCTGCCATGGTCTAGGGCCATCTTCGGTTGAGTTATGTCAGACGAGCGAACCCGGTAACTTACAGAACAGCGGTTGTCCGTTGAAGTACCACGACACGGACGGTTCCGGATGTCCTTTCACCTCACAGCGGATGGTTGCGTCCTTATCTTCGACGGCCGTTTGCACCGTGCTGGTATCCCGGAAGGAGATGGGTTCTGTTCAAATGCATCGTGCGTCAAAGAAAAAAAAAAAAGGTCGAACATTAAGTAACATGAAACATGGTTACACATCGCGTTTGCGTTGCTTAGGGGTTTTTTTTTGTACCGTAAACGATCATTTTAAAGGATTTTCGCAGCGATGGTACGGTCACGCGACCCTCGGTGACGGTGGCCGTCCCGTCCGCGTCCACCTCACACGTCCAGTTGCCCTGATCCGTGCGGGCGATCGCTTCGAATATGAGCGCGAGCGATTCACCCTTATCCTCGATGTGGACGCGACCCTTCGTCTCGCTAATGACGGCATTTTTCGGATTCCGCCACCTCAACCGGACCTCCTGGTTCGCGTGGCTGCAGGTCACCATGCGCGACTGGTTGACGAAGTGGGCCATCTCCTCCTCCGGTGCGAGCCGCAGGACGTCCACCGGCTGTGTTGTCCTTTTCGAGATTTGTTGGTTGCCGTTGATGGAGGTTGCTGGGGACAAGGAAGGAAGAGAGGGAGAGATAAGAATTATAAAATGTATTAAAACAGCGTGAACAAACATTTCGCCGCGAAAATGGATCATAAATTCCGACACATCACCACTTCATCTGGTACTGGAGGGAACAAACAAACAAAAAAACGGAACAAATAAAGTGCACCTTTTTCTTTTCTTCCCCGAATTCGTGAATCATCTTCGTTTCGCATTCGTGCTACTTCTGCTGTGCCGATTAATTGTGTCAATTACTGCCGACCCATTTGGGATGCGATGGAGATGCCGGACACCCCTTTCGGGGCAGTCCCCATCGGCGGGAGGCGAAAAGATTAATTTACCGCAATGGGTTTGGGTGTGGGCCGGCTTTCATGTTTCAATTTCTTTCTAAGCATCGGCCTGCTCTCGTTCAACCCGTATGACCTTTAAGGTTGGCACGTTATTTAGTGTGGGTGGGGGTGTGTAGTTAATGAATCATGTGGGGAATCAAGAACGAGAAAGAGATAGAGACAGAGAGAGACAGAGAGAGAAAGAAAATCGAACATCCACTACTTGGCATCTGCCAGTCTCAGTGACGAAAACCAAGCGCCAGGTACTGGAAAAAAATTGAATAAAAGCCATGGAAGGATACAAAAAAGTGAGATAATTTATTTTAACTGACAAAAAAACAGTCTATCAACCGCACCATAAAGCGTTTGAAATGACATTTCATAAACTTAACAAATTTTACCTTAATTGTAGTCAGCCTCGAAGGATCTGCGAAAAATTTTAAAAGCTCAACAAGGTGACAAAAGCTTTGTTTCGATGATTTCTCTTTTTTGACAGCTCCCGTTGACTCCTCGGTGGTTTCGCATCGGCCCATAAATACAAATTCCCGATAATAATCAACAATCAACTGTTCAATTGTGATTGGAAGGCTTTCGAGCGAAAGCGATCCCGCAGCGTAAATAGAATCTACGCGGGCACAGGCCGCAAAAGCGGCGCACAAGAGAATGCTGGTGCGGTTGGTGATCGGCTATAAGCATGTATTAATGTATTTATTTATCAAAATTAACCGAAGGGGTGCGCATGGGTGATGGGAGATCAAATCAGATTTAATTTGCATAGGTATTTTGTGAAAACACACACACACACACACACGCATGCTTCTACACAATGGTAACAAATGATAACTAGTAAGCGATTGTGGCACATGGAATCGGTGTCAGTGAAGGTTTAGAATGCGCTTAAAGAGTAAAGCCTATTTGAAGCCCTAGTGCTGAGATTGGATTGAGCTATGATTGCTGAAACGATGTTTGACGTTATTGCATGGAAAACGTGCCGAACGTCACACCACGAGGGAGAGAGAGAGAGGGAGAGAGAGAGAGTGTGAGAAAGCTTTTGAGCAATGTCTGATTGATTTAATTTAAAATTATCCTCAATATAATTGTACAAATAAACACACTCATACACAGACACACGGAGAGCGCCCACCATCACACCCTTTCACCGAATGGAAATGAATTTATGGATAATAGCTAAACAACGAAATGGTTATTAATTGTTCAACATCGGCGGTGCTGAAAATAGGGCATAATGTGGGCATTATGATGCGAAAACTGTATCGTAATCGTGCATCTCGGTTCCGATACGGCCTGGACGATAACATAAATTACCACAAGCACAAGCACTCGGTCCATGCGTCCGAAGCGGATAAAACCAATGAAGGAGCGACCGTTTTCGATTCCTTAAGAAGCCAGGATTTATTTGTGCGGTACGTTCGGCCGGCCGGATCCGGGCGAACGACCGGTGAAGCCATTACGTGAGAACAGTGCAATTGCATACGTTGAGGTTACGGTCCGTTGTTGCCCTTTTACGAATGCTCCGTTACGAAGCACAAAGTCCCGGGGTCCTTAACGGGCGGGCGGATGGTGTGTACGGTGTATGCAACCGTATTTGTAGCGTCATGTTGTAGCGAAATTAATAATCTCGCAACCGTTGTAAATTCATCCCCTGCTCGAGATGTTGTGGTCGTGCGCTCTGCGCGAGGTAGCATGGAACATGAAAAGCATTGGAATTAAACCTCGAGTGAGAATGAGGTTCGCCGGCAGGTTTCGGTTTCATCTCGAAACCTAGAAAGCTCACATGACGGTCGCAATCAATCAAGACACACGAACAATGTTGGAGCCCTAAGTGTGGTACGTGCTGGAGGTTAAGCTGACGTGGCGGAAAAATGAAGCTGTTAGGTGGAACACGCCCGCATACGGTTTGTTCCGATTTATCACCCATTCGTTGTCAGTTTTTTGATAAATGTGTGTGGCCACGAAAACGCAGGCTGCTAGTGGGTGAAGGACGAACGGGAAGCGTGACACATACGCGTCACGAGCACTAAGTAGCACATACTCACACAGGGCTACAAATGTATAGTTGTCCGTGTGGTTGCCAGAAACTGCTTACTCACTCCTTCTGGGTCGTAATTCAACCCAAAACGCTTTCGAACGAAGCGACACACGATTACTTGCAACATGAAGTCGCACCACGGAACCACGGAATGAAGATTGACTTGTTATCACCCCGGCCCGTGTTTGTGAGGGAATGCGTTGAGGGGAAGATTCAATTTTCGGATTTGTTCGGAATAGTTTGCATACGAGACGGCACACACTCACCCACGTACTTCGCGTACCGCAAACACGTGTGTGCGGCGAAGGACTCCGACACAAGTGACAGCTTGCTTTGATTAGCGATGGATGTAATCAAAGTTGGCCTCTGCTTCGCTCGTCCAGAAGCCTTGGAGCGGTCGTTCTTTTGATGTCGCGCGTACGAGAAGTGGATTCTCTGCGTCCGAGTATTTTGTGGGGGAGCCACCTTAGCGCCCCAAAGGATAGAGTTTCATATTTGCATGCGCCTGATGCGCTAGACAGCCTCGGGAAAGCTGAGAGTAGCTCAGAAACACTCGGGCTGTCGGTAAAACTGAAGCTCTGTTTGCTGGTGAGATGGCGAGAAAAGCCGCAGGATTATACTCCCGAGGGTAATTATCGCAGTAATCGTGTTTAGGCCTGTATTGTGCGTCAGTTTCTGTCCGAGTATGAGGCAGGTTCGTTGCTCATCGATGCGTTCACCGGACGGCTCACTGCACATTGTCACAATAATAATCATTTCATCCAATGAACTTCCCACCCCCAGGCAGGGGAATATGAGCCCGGTTGCAGAAGAAAGTCAGCTTGGGGGAGCATCGTCGAAGCAGTCGAATAGTCGCACTGTGATTGACACGATCCGACCCGTGCCCCATCTACAATATCAAGTCGATAATGTGAAATCTGAGCCGGTAGAACACGTCTTTCCGCATTGAGCTCATCAAAAGGATGCATCGAGGGCTGAGGAACCACAAACGCGCAACCACTACGGTATAATGCGAAAGTTTTTGTTATGGATTTGCATACTTTCGCTTCGCAGAGGGCTGAATGCGTTTTCGTGTGAGCAAGCTGGGAAGCGGTTTGAATAGTTGGAAATTTTTAATAATTTCCTCGAAAACTAGCTACATTCTTCTAGCAGCTGTAATTGGACCAAACGTCGAGCATCCATTAGGATGGGAAGCAAAAACTAAAGATACGTCGGAAACCGTACGGCGAAAGAAAGTGTCCGAGCAACGTTTTCCAGAAGTTTTCCATAATCTTTCACGTGCACACCATATTACAAAACTTTTCCGCACACATCCGAGTGGAAACTCTTCACGTCTTCGTGTACTCCTTTTTCTCGTTGGGTTGAGTTTTTTCTTCTTTCTTTCCCTGCGGATCGTTCCAGATATTCCCCATGGCCAAGTAAACGTTTTGGTGTGTTCTGTTTTGGTTGCGGTGCTGTTGTTTCAAGAACTCCCTTGGGGAAAAGTTCGTTTTTATCGAGTACACACTGGCGCAGGAAAAAAAAAACTCCAGCATGTCTATCCGAGCGATCAGAAACAGCGCAAATAGTTGATAAGCCCATTTCAGGCCCGTTATATGGTGCAAGAGTGTGAGGGGTAAAGATTGCGATCAGCTGTTTTCAGATTTCCCGTGCACTTTTCCAGTAATTTTCTTCCCTTCTTGAAGTGGTACAGTTGATCGGCGATAAAAAAAGAAAACGAGTCGAAAAGTTTAAATGAAATGTGCGGCCTGTTTTCCGACAACTCAGACCATGCTTTTGGCAGCTATGGAGGGAGGAAAAATTCACTACACTATTTATCACTGGTTCCTGGGATGGTATAGGAGGATTCTTTTTTCTACACGCCTACTGCAGTGATGGGCTAATATTTGTGCAATGGTAAAGTTTTTCGGACGCTTCGCTCCATTATGGTCAGTTTCGCGTTCACGTACGAATTTTTGCACGAATAATTCTTTACGTTCCCTTGCTGTGGCTCCTGCTGCTGCTACTGCAGGCACAGAAATTGCATGCTGATGGAAAAAGGCACAGCGAAAGCGCACGCTATGAGCGCTCGGTATGAGCGCTTTTCCATCTTTTCCAAAACTCCTCAGTTGAGAAGTAAAAACATAAAAGCAAAACACAAAGCTGGAGAAAAAAGTTTTTTGATTAATTCCGATCCGCTCCGTTTCGATGGGGATGGTTTTAAATATTTAGCTGTCCTGCTGACACACTCAGCATCTCCAATAGCCGAATGGATCGAGCAGGGCGAAAATAGTGTATTTACACAACGAGTCCGATTCTTTTGATGTACCTACCTAAGCCGGAAAAGGGACCGAAAAGGATGCAACTCGGTCAGTGGTCGATTTTTCCATCGTCCCACACGAGCTGTACCATTCCGAACAAACCGAATGAATGTGACCAAATTTTGTGAATTGTACCGCCATGTTTACAGTGGGCCCCCCAGCAAAAGAGGGCCGCCTGGAGCGGAAAGTTTTATCGCCGTTTTGTATGTGAGATTGGTCATTTCACTCCCATGGCCGGAAGTTTTTAGCCAACCAAATCCTGAACGGGACGACCGGTGATGAATAAATAATCGTTTAGTTTTAGCCTTCCCTCGCGCCGGATGAGGCCAAGGCCTTTGGTGTGGCCATGTTGAGGTAGGTCACGGTGGTTTTTGAGGTTGCGTAACACTCGAGCTATACCAGTTTGAGCTTCTGGTTGAAAGGGTAATTGGGATTGATAGCAGCAAGATAAATGTTTCTCTAATGGATACACTACACACAGTCCGGCGAACTAACACATGCAAGATTCCTTTCACCACCAGCAGAAGCCGAGTATGTTTGCAGCATGATCGTGCACACATTAATTTCCGGATTTAAGAAATACGGGAGCGATGCTGGAAACGAGCTGGAACAAAAAACCCAATCTCTCTGGACACTCTGTGCCAAACGTATGTAGAAATACGTGTGAGTATGGATGTGTCTGTGCGTGTGGTGGGTTGAGGGGCACATATATTTTCCCTCCAGAAGCAGGGAAAATTTATGTCGAATTGCGCCGAGCTCTTGTAGTACAAGGTCTTGCTGGCTGTTAAAAATTCATTCCCAAATCATGCATTTTACAAAAGGCATTGTCAGACACGAATGAACAACGAGCGTGCACTTGCTTCTAATGGCTGTAAATCAGAGGATAAAACCACGCGCTCGGCCGACAAAGATAAAGCGACCAGCGAATTCAAATGTCGCGCTGCCGCAACGACGCGTCACGGGACAAAGTGCGGTCGTTATGGGACGGTTGGTATCGAAAATCGTTTTGTGTCTCGTGGAAATGGGCCTTTTTTTCGACGCTGGCCCGAGAACATGTGAAGGATGTTTCGCGCACGGAATGGGCCCGTTATCAATCATGAGTGATGGGTTGGCAGGAAAAGAAACATCTTTCATGTGGGAGG
>JXWZ01009213.1:0-15483 GCA_000956215.1 Anopheles farauti No. 4
CACAGGGACGAGACTGACCAATGGCAAATGGCAAACGGCAATAGAAACGAATTTCCAACCGGAAGACTGTTCCTCCCTTACTTCCACCCCCTTGGCCGTATAACGATATTATCCTCACGTAGCCTCACTTTTGACGCACCGAAGGGAACACAACAATCGATCGATTGCGGCCGATAAGAAGGCGAGCCGAAATTTGAATAAACCTGCGCCGCAAACGCAAACAACCTTCCCACGGCCCCGCACGGATCCATTTCCCATTCCAATCCGGATGCTTCCGGTTTTCGAGGGTGTGCCACCACCCCATTAGAGGGGGAGACACGGCTAACGGTCGCCCGGGTAGCTCCCATTAGAGTTTGGGGCAAGTGTGTCAATATTTGACCACTTTGCCTCTTTACCTAACGCGCGAGACGCCTGGAAGGGTAGGGGCAAAGAGGATGGACGTTGTGGGGGGTGGACAAAGTGTACGACTATGGCTACCCTCCCCTCAGGCACCACTTTTATTTATTTGTTCTCTTGTGATAACAAATAGAAGAAAAAAAAACATGGAAAAAAAAACTAACCACGCGACTATACGGCGCTTCCTTTTTGCCTTCGGTAAAACGCTGTTCTATGTGCACTTTTTAGGTGAAGATCTGTTCTCTTTTTTTTCGAAATTCCCACACGTCATCTCCAACAGCGTAGCTGCTCTGTCCAACCATCTCCCTTACATCTAAAGCTCTAGGTACACAACGTAGACAATCACCACACAGACTTCAACAAAACCCTACAGCTTAATCTCAATCTTCCTGGTCCGGCTCGCTGGGCACGTTGGGTGGACACGGCGTAACAGGGGACACGAAAGCAAAGCAAAACGTGACATGTAAAGTATGATAAACGCGCCAGTGCTCGCAGCAGCCCTGAACAAACGTGCTGTTTGTCCAGAAATAAACTCCACCTTTGCTGGCAAACAGTAATTTTCCACTGCGTCCGGGCAGTTTGAGGCAAGCGTTACCGGCCAACGTAGAACTAAGTTATAAAAACCCGTACTTCAACCTGTTAAGTGCTTCTTTTGCGATTTTCTTTACACAACAAAAAATGTTGCGAATGTAGCGCGAGTCTCGCCCGAGACACAATCGATCATTTACATCTGGGTTGGTTTTTTTTTTTTTGCTTGCCTCGCTTGCTCGCTTGCCAGTCGGTTTGAATAAACATGAGAGACCTAATCTCGGAAACCAGTTCCGCGCGCTGGAGGGCAAGGTAAGCCGGTAAGCTCGCCTCGAACCGATCCGATAGAGGCGTCGCACGCGTCACTGATGAGAATGCAATACCGTCGATCAAGTTCAGATCAAGATCACGCGCCTTCTACACCAGCAGCAGAGGGTTTTATCGCGACGCCATGCACAACACACTCCACCATAAAAAGCTTGCCCATCTTGCCACTCACGCAATGGAGGATGCAGGCCGGTGGATAATAATGACGGTGGTACGTAGGGGCAACATTGGGCTACCGTCGCCTTGATTCTATTTCAATGCGGGCATCGGAAAAACCACATTCCAGCACCCGTTTGGGGGTGATTTACTCCGTACGCATACGGGTTGGGTTTACCTCAAAATGTAACTCGTAAAATCGTAGGGGAGAAAATAAAGCCAAGATGCTGGCACCCACCCGTGAAAGACACTAGAAAAAAGGGAAATCTGTGAAATGTAGCTTTATCGGCTCCGCTGTATTGTGAATTTGCTGTTATTTTTTGCTTATGTGAGTAAAGATGTTCACTAACACGCGCCAACGTCCTGGCCCCCAGGCAGTGTTTAAATGATGTTTAAAAACCAGACGGGAGAAAATGTTTAAAATAGGTGTAACCATCGCATCACCATCGGGTACGCACGGCACGTCCTCTGTCCACGCTCACGCGAGAGTGTGCAATGTCCACCGAAAAACGCGCGAATTACGGCGCGAATGCGTATGTGTGCTGCTGTCTGCACTTTTTGTTCGCCAGACCTAACAGCCGCCAGCCATGGCCGATAGAGACCGTACCGGTCTGGGTGCCGCTTCTTCTCGACGCTTGTCGATCAACAAAGCGCGATCGCCATGATGTTCACTTTACCAGCACCACCACCCCCGCCGTCCAACACCATTGACCCACATGTCAACGAAAACGCGCTTCGCGCCCGTTCACAAAAGCTGGCATAAAACATCTGTATACGCTTCGCGGCCACGCGCACCAATCAATCGTTCGAACGCGAAACGCGTCCGAAGGTGATTGATTTATTGCTGCTGGAATGCTGGGGCCACAGAGCTGTGTCGGCCGAGCAATCGGCTCCCTTCCCCGAAGCGCAGAGAAAATCACACGGTGTGCGTCCCGGGTATTGATAATAATAAGCAAAACAACAACAACAAAAAACAATGCACAGAATAGTTTACATCTTGCAAGCACAAATGTGAACAAGATTGTATCACTTATCCCAATCAAGAGCTCAATTATTGCGTAACATCAATTCCCGGAGAGCGATCTCAGATAGAATCAAACGCTCTTTTTAACTTCTTAGCGACACAGGCATACTGATCAAAGCGAATGTCCAACAAGAAGTTGATTAAATCAATGGACAGGCCGTGGTGCTAGTGCGACAGATTAATTGATTGGGTTCTGATTTTAAGGGGGTGCCGAATGGAGTATTTATAAAAAAATCTTAGCTTTTCAAAATAAATTCTTCTAATGAATGGCAAAGCTTCTCATTCGCAAACTTTTACTAAGAAAGCTCCAAAGAAAACATAAACGTTTCAGCAACTTCATTCCTGCAACATACACACAGATACACAAACACACATTGGTTACGCGTCGAAGGACGAAAGGAAAGCGCTTCCACCGCATCGTTATGTAACAGTCTTTAACGAACCCGCGAAATTTGTGAGCCGAAAATTCTACGGAAATCTTCTTTTGGTCGATTTTAGCGTCTTACAAAAACTGGTACATTAATGTTCGATTTAGTGAGCTAGATACCGAATGTCCTTCGACAGTGGTTACGTAACATATTGCTGACTTTTGTTGATTTTGCATATCTCACAAAACTCTCTACTGCGACCAAAAAAAATATCGTTCGTTTCAAATACCGTAAAAATTAAAATTTCTTTTTTGGCATCGTTCTGTCGACAGTTTCAGATTTTTTTTCCCAATCCCTCGTTTAGTCCTGGAGGACAAACTCCGGCCGTCGTCGGTGCTTGTGCGTCCTCCCCCCTACTCCGGAAACCTACCTGAGGCATTGTGTGTGCGTGTGTATATCTCAGTAATGCCTTACGGGAAGCGGACCAGCTGTAAAATGTATATGAAGAACCTCTCCTGTACACTTGGCTGCATACAACAAAAACACCACCACCGCGAAGGTGCGTTCTATTCGGGTTCTTGTGTGCGAACCTTCCTAGGCCTCGACTATTATAGCGAGACTATTGGCTGGTACTGGATGGAAAGGCGAAAGGGAAGGACGAGAAAAGCATGTAATATGGACGGAAACGTACAAAACACACCCTCCATTAGCAGGCTCGTTCGTTTGTTAGGATCTAGAAATTAATGGTCGCAATTTCTGATGGCAAAAATTTGCAAAGAGTACACCACGCCGTACGTGAACACATGCCGTTGTCATCGTCGTCGTCGTCGTCGTCGATCGAAACAGTTGCGCAACGCGGCGTTTTCTTCTTCCCAACTCTCCATTTGCAAAACGGAGAACTCCTCCTCGCCGTTTCCTGCCGTCCTCTGTTTGTGTCAAGGGGACGACTGACGGAAAGCTTAGCGAGAGCGTGGTGAGGAGGAAAATGAGCGGCACTGATGTGGGCCATGAGCGGGAGAGGAAAGCTCCGGTTTCCTTGTTGGATGTGGAAAACTCTCTCACACCCAGTCACGCAGGCAGCCTTCTCGCACTCTCCCTCTCTCGAAACGACGGTGCAGGAAAATGCTTACTCCCGTGAAATGCGCGAGCAAGTGGATCTCGTGGCACCTGCCTGTCGAGAAGCAGCATGGCCGTGTAGTGAAACCAACACACACAAAAAAAGCTTCACCAAACACGTAACAGATGGGAAACCCAAGACGTTCACGACTCGGCGAGACGCACCATTTGCCAAGATTATAAAAAAAAACAACAAAAAAACACATTAAAACGCGGTCGGAAAAGGTCGCCGGACCGGAGAAGAAACACGGCACTACCGCGCGTGCTGTGTCCACATCGTCTAGCTGCCACAGCCCACCCACCGGCAGGGCAGATGATCAGGAGACACGACGGGACACATCGAGACATCGGGGGCAAGGCAACAAACATGCCACCGGGACGATACTTTGGCGAAAACTCGCCTATTTTAATAATAACACCCAAAAATAAATTTTTCCTCTTCATCGGTATTTTTTTTTCTCTTTCTCTCTTACGCTGCGATACTGGCGTTTTGCCGTATGGTGTCCTCAACAACACGCGAGCAACAACTCGGCCTGCTTCCGTTTCGATACACATCGGAAGGGGATGTAAAATGTGAAGAGTGGGAAAAAAAATAAAGCAAGCGTACAAAATCGCTCATGACATACTGTTTCGTCGGCAGTGTTTTTTTTCAGAGGCAACTATTCAGCGTCTTATGATGGTTACATTACAGTTTCATACAAACCGTGGTAATAACTAGTTTTGTTCCGCGAAGAGAGCCCTTCAGTGATTATGAAAATGTCCTTTCGAAATTCACTCTCTTTGCGGCCTCGCTCACACCCTCTCGCGATGTGTGACAGTAGTAGTGAATAGCTGGTACTTGATAACAGTGGGTGATGGTACATATGATCCGGTTGTAGTGTTATAACGATCGAACAATCCCGCACTGGTGTTTCGTTTTCCTTTTTCCAACACACAGGCACTTACACAATCCTTTTTTTCTGTTTTCCTATACACGCTCTTGCTCCGTTTCTCTGATCATAGTAGGCTAGAAACAAGACACATTCACTCTGTCAATTTGTACGCAGTCCAAACTTTCTTCGACCACAAAGCACACGTAACCCCCGCCCCCTTTGGCACTCGTTTCACCTCTCCGGGCGATGGGTATGGACTTCTCTCCACAGATCGTAATTTTTATCTCTAGAGCAAAACATAAAAGAGTACAAGACCATGTATGGCACGCACACACACGCATATACACACGCACGGGACACACGGGACGAGGGATTTTTCGTTTTGTTCACCACGGACACAAGAAACAAAAAATAATACAAAAATCACCTCCGAACGTCAAAAGGGAAAATTATATTTATCCCACCTCTCCCGCCGCTGTGCGCTTTGCACCTCCGTAATTAACTATTTTCAATCGTTGTCACACGTATGAGGGCTTTTTTCAACACTTTTAAATAATGTTTCGTGTTTTTTCTATTCTTTTCTTTTTGTCTCCCACTCTCAGCACGATGCATGCTTTAATATTATTGGTCGTCGAGTGTTTTTCTCGTGCGTCTACCTAACAGCACGGATACCAAGAACCGCTCGATTGATGGTGAATCTATTTTCTACCTTGCGTTGCTGGCGTCGCTGGCGCTACACACTGGCTAGTCCCTGCTGTGTCTGTGTCCAAGGTCGCCCCTTCGAACGCACGGGCGGCGCTTGTTGTGACTCAAAACTTGCTACCTTCTGGTGCACCGTTAAATAATTTCACAACCACAATCGGCGAAAAGCCGGAAACAGGTCGCAAACGGGTTTCCCCCACGACTGACTGTTTGGTTACATAAAACGAATCCAATAATGTCTCACCACCAACAGCAAAACCCAACTAACCTCGGTAGCTATAGGCTTCTCTCGCCACTCGTCCTTCGAACTAAGCCTAAAACCCTCGAAAACGAAACCGACTGGCAGCAGTTTTCGGTGCAGAAAACACGTAACACGACTTCTTCCTCGGTCGCTTGCCGTGGGGAGTGCTGCGCGCCGTGGTTAAAGACGACCGAGGCTGATCGAAACCAACACCTCCCGTCCGTCCGACAGGATATGAGAGCACCGCCCTTAGTGTGAGCAACGCGCTCCCGAATGAGCAAAAAGGTGAGTGCCCACCCACTTCCTGGTCGGAAAAGGGTCGGTCAGCACTCACGCTCCTCTCCCGTGAGCTCTGCACCGTGTTCTGCAGGACACTGCCACTCACGGAAAAGGGCAGGGATCTCACACAATTGCCCCGGAGGAGGTGGGAAATTGTGTGGAACGGATCTTTACCGCACAAAGTGTGCTTTTCTCTCCTACACAGGCCCATATCTCCATATGTATACATATATCTATATACGTTTTTTTTTTCAATTCCAGCTTCCATGTCCTTGTGTCGTTACGGGATTGCCCTTGTGGTGACGAATAATTTTCCCTCATCCCCTTTTTCCTAGATCGTTGATAGCACACACAGACGTCGATAGTTGATACCCTCAATCACACATACACGCAAAGAACATCAAGTACTCCTGTGCTACAGGACGACTTTGGAGGTCACAAGGTACCTTGGAACTTCAGTTTCTTTTCACCGATTTGAACATCTTACGTGACTAAAACCAACATTACAATCTATAGTTCAGAGAAAAGTAGTGTCGTTCGGAAATAGCGAAGATCGCGTGCCAGGTGTTGGCCGCCGTTTTGGAGCAGGATAGGAAACACCAGTGCACACGTTCGAACCGTGTACACACACACGCGCCCGCGCGCACACATAGTCACCATCACCACACACTTACATCAGACCCCCGCTACTTCTTTCTCTTCAGGACTAAAGCATACTCAATTCGATCGTATCGCACAGGACGCACAGACGCAAGCGCGCGCCCGCGCTCTCTTTACATCGACACCTCTTCGCCACCGAGTGAAACGTTACACAACGCACACACACCTTGTATCCTTGTGCTCCAACCTTGGGGGCAGATGTGTACTAAGTCTTGTATTCGGTAAGACACTAAAGGGCAGGTATCGGGTGGAACTGTTTAAGAAACTAGTTGGAGAAATTAACGCAAAAAATGGCACGAAAAGTAGTGGTAGTAGTAGCAGTAGTAGGGGTCGTAGTGGTAGTAGCTGCAGCGGCAGTATCGATCGTTTCCAGTCAGGCAGGATATGTCTGCTGGCGGTGTGTCTGTCGACCTACGGCCACACACCAACAGCGAAGGCTCTACGCACCTATTGAAAATTAGGCTCTTCCTTCACGCTGGAACTTAATTCGCTGCAACCAACCGACGGGCTGAACCAAACGGAAGGCTCGGTGGTGGGTGGTGGTGGTGGGAGGGAGCGGCACCTACAGCCACACACGCACGCACACACACGCACTCACAAACACACACACACGGACGCGAGGGTAACCGTGTGCGTATACAGCAACACACACACACACACACGCGCAAACGAGCGCGCGCGCACACGTACGGAATCGCTCTCCGGCGCACAACCACACACTCACACGGCGCGCACACACCTGCTAGTGTGCACGTACACGCGCACACACACACACACACGCAGCACACCACAACGGAACACACGCTCACGGTCAGCACACAGTGCGCTGATGGGAGGGCGGCGGGCCAGTCCTGCTCCGGGAGGGAGGTTGTGGTTCGGAATCGAGAGCACACCAGTCAAAACGCGACCTTCTTCGATCAGGCACGGCGCTCAACTGAAGCGTTCGACAGTGCGGTGGCTTTCGTTTAAGCGCGCGCGGTGGTGTGCCGTGAACCGAGCGCGCGCCCGTTGTTCGGGCCCGGGAGCCAACGTTGGCAACGGAAACGGAAGGAGCAATAGGAAACGCACGGGCGAGAGCGAGCGAGCGAGCGAGCGTACGAGAGCACGGAGAGCACGAACGGAAGCTGTCTACTACCACCCCTAACCCGTCGGTGGTACGGTGCGTTGGTCCTGTAGTAAGCGGCCCCGAGCACGGAGAGTTTCATCCACTCGCGGTTGGACGCGATTCTCACCACGTTCTCTCCGTGCGCTGCGGCTCCGACTGCCTTAGTAACACATTCCCGCATCCATCTCGATCTACTATCTCAACCCTTGTACGATTTCTCGCTCACTCGGCCCCTCTCTCGCACTCGATTCTCTCTCTATCTCTATCTCTGTTTCTCACTCTTTTCTCTTTTCCGCTCGTAATCGAAAAAGCTTTCTGGAGCGCGGAATCGAACCGCGTGAACGACAAGTGCGCGCCCGCTGTATGACGTCATACTGCGTCACAAAATGTGACTGATACCGAACGGCAATCAAGTGTGGACCGATACTTCACCGATACACATGCAGCAGCGGAGACCGCCACGGATCGCATGAATATTGATTGATTGGTCGTTAAAAAGTCCATCATTAATCTAACACCAGTGTCATTAGGTAACCGGGCCTTAGCTGCTAGCTGCTGGCTGCTGGCTGCAGTCTGTGTGTGTGTGTGTATTTTATATACCGCGCCAGCTCCCATATCCACCCCATCCCCATTCCTACAGAGTGTTCGCGAGAGTCCCAGAACTTGCGCTCTTTTCCCCTTTTGCTTAGCGACGTCCTCGGCGTGCTATGTTGAGCGCAAACAAAAATCGTTCCAAAGGAAGCTCTACCCCTCCCCCCTCCCTCCCCATCATTCCAACCTCCGTGCAAATGGGGTTGAATAAAAGCTTTTTCCTTGCCGAAAAGAGGGATGGCTGATTGGATGCGAGAGGGTCGTTTGGCATAGAACGAGCAATCGTGGCAAGGATCTGCTGGGTAAGGAATTGCATAATCCTTGCACACATACACACACACAAACACACTATCGCGCCCGTTTGGATTACAAGAAATATGCCCCACAAGCGCGCACATACACAGATAGGATACCATATTTTAGAATGCAGGTGTGTCGGCGTGGAGGTGGTTCCAAAAGCGCCCCCAACTAGCCGTCAGTCATACCATGAGAGGATAAAAAAAAACCACACGCTCCCGTAACCCAAGGCCAGGACACCACGGTGAAGAGCGGGCGCGCGCTCCAGGAAGCAGCTTATGGCAAGGATCGCGGCGGCACACACCAACACCAGTAGCGGGAAGCGGCGCGAACCTAATCCGCATTTGATTGCACAATAGTCGAACGCGGCGAGCCGCTGCAACCAGAGCCTATGAAAACCCAAGTTCTTGACGGTGGCCAGCCCACATCATGCCATCGATTAGTTCCGTCCAACTGCATGCATACACCTTTAGCCTATTTCTTAAGCTCCGTTTGCCTATTGTGTCTGGCTAGGGTGTGATGGGGGAAAAGGCCTAGTTGAGCCAGCGATGGGTGTGAGGGTGATTGTGCACCGTGAGAACATGGGCTTACACAACACAACACAAATTGCTACGTTTGCACACGGCAACAGCGGTACAGCGGGCAAGCGAAAAATTCGAAGCAAAAAAAAATGGAGGCAATCGGAAACTGTCGCCTTCCGACTGCAAGCCTCGTGCTGTGTGTCCTTGCTCTTTTTCCAACGAAAAAAAAAGAGAATAAAAAAAATAAAATAAAACTGCCAAAGGGCCCAGGCCGGCAGCTCCGGCTGCCATGTTCCATTTACCACATTATTTGTCTTCTAGCTTCGTCCCGGTGTTCGCTCGCGGTACACACCGTACCTTTTTATAGAACACATATCAAATGTCATGGGGTGTAGAGGATTAAAAATTGGATTTTTTCATACACACACACACATACACAAACTTGGCATTTTCAGTGCAGCGCGTTTGTATGTGTGTGTGTGTGTGTGTGTGTGTGTATTGGTGTAACACTCTCCTCCTTGACTGGATCATCCCGGCTTCACCACGTCCTCTTTTTCAGCTCCTGGGTCGACCATCTTTTTTTCTCCGAAACCGTAAGTTGGAACAAGTTTTATTAGATTTCCGCTCGGTCTACAAACTTCCGCAACGGAAACGGTGCGGTGGGGCAACGTCGTGCCACTCCCTCGTCGTCGTCGGTCAGGAACCAGCAAAATAGCACACGGTAGGGTTGCGCCCAATCATGCGAAAGGACGATTTGTCGGGAAGTTAACAAGCGGGTGCACACGGAAAATTTTTTTTTTTTCATCTACCCTAGTTAAGCCTGCTGGTATTCTTAAATCAAAGTGAAAGCAATGGGAAAATGGTGAAACGGAGACATCCAATATCATGTATGAAGGAGAGAATACTACTTTCGCAACGTTGCTTAAAAAACCCAAGAAAATCACTCGTATTCCACTCTTGCCGCAGGTAAATCATTCTCCAGTGGTGCTATTCAAACATTATCCCTGCGTTCGGAAAGGAAGCCCAGCGCTCGGTTGCGATGCGCCGTGTACCCAATTGTCGGGTGTGTATTAATTTTCACAACTTTGGACAACCCATTCGACGGCGGTTTGGCGAACGCGCAAACAAACGATTAGCACGGACGCTGTTGTGTACCGAAGCCCAACACATATTATCACCCATATCACGACTGTTGGCAAACAGTCCGTTCCCTTACCCCGGTGCCTCACACCCTGCGTAAACGGATCTTGTGGGAAGCTTGTCAAATTTGGCATGGGTTTAGCGGGGTCCCAAAAAAAAAACAAACAAACAGTTTCGTCTTGCGTCCCCCGCTAGGATTCGAAAGCTGGCGGCCGGATATTGAGATTCCAAGGCACGTGAATGATTAAAACCCAGCTCCGAGAACGCACCCAAGGGCGGGAGAGTTTGGCGATTGATTAGCGCGCAACGTTCGTCGTTGTTATTTGACTATCGAAATCGATTAACATCCTGCAGAGCCGGAGCCGCAGAGCTTGGCGCACAGACGGCAAAAAGAAAAAAAAAATATTTCATGAACCGCCTTGGAAAGGAAAACGACACTTCGTGATGCGATGATAACGATAGTGGATCGAGGTCCCTCTCCCGCGAGATAAGCCTGCCGCGTGAAGCAATAACTTTATCAAAAGTGTCTATGTCTTTTATTGCCTAATCGATTCCTGTCAGGTAAACGCTACGCTGTGACTTAAGCGCTCTGAAGTGGAGTCGCGCGCACGATGCTGCCTTGGACGATACTTTACGGGCCCTCTATTGAGCATGTGCGACCACTTAACACCGACATCATACGAGCACAGGATTTACACTAATGAAAGCACACAAATCTTAAATGAGTTTTCTAGGCCGGCGCCGGTTGCGAAATTTCGCCGTTCGTTGGACGGGCTTTCTAATCTATTAAGTAACGCACAATGGCGCGGAGGATCCGTTTCGCCGGGCATATACATCTCACACACCTGCCGCTACCCTCGCAGTTGCTCGCATCGTTCCGCTTAACTCATTGGCCGTGCTAGAACCGCACAGCCACAAAACATTTGCCATCCCTAACAAGGAAGACATAAATATTGAATTTCACAACTTGTCTCGTTGCTGTTTTGTGCGTGGAGGGTTTGAAGTGGCTGGTCCTGGCCAGAGAGTGCGGGTCGCAACGAGCGCCGAGTATCGCTCACATATTTGCCCATACAATTATTCGCAACCAACCAAAACTCGTTGGCTCCAGAGAATCCTCCAGCCAGTAGGAAGACGAACGAGCGCGAGCGCGAGCGCGCCCGTATTTCGTCTTGCACGGGTCCCAACGACCTGAGAGCTGTCTCAATTATGATGATCGCACTGATTGACCACGCTCGAAAGGAAAGCCTTGCGCCCCTCCATTCCCCGTCCGCAAGACGCTCAATTTCGGTTCATGTTTCAGCCGTCTCGGCTGTCAGCGTCGACCCTTTGCTGCCAACCTCCTGCGTCGCGGGATTGCGAGTTAGAAGTGCTTCCTGGGGACGAAACAATTCAGGGCATGGGCCACGTTCGCCACGAGGATGTCATGATGACAACCGCCGCTACCAGCCGACCAGATGTCATACAGTATACATACGCATATATTGAGCGGAATCAGCAACGACCATTATTCAATTCCTCACGAAAGCGATGCGATGCGGCAGTTAGCGGGCAGTTATGCGCGCGGTTACAAGGCTTCTGCTGGGGATAGGGTCATCAGCGTCGAGCCAATGGAAAGGTAGCATCAACTTCTAGCCGGCAGGAGGCCGCACTTTGCTAAGACACCGCCGGTGCCATGAATAGGTGTACATGGAGGTGGATTATTTATTTATTTGCATAGTAAATCGTTCAAGTTATCTGGTCTGGCCATTTAAATTAGTGCCATACAAATATTATATGTAAGAAAAACATGTAATAAAATAGTGTTTTCACAATAAGGTACTAATAAAATCGACATCATAATAAAATCTAAAACATACAATTGACAACACTATTTAGAATGTTATATGTTCGTATCATTTTAAATAGCAAATAATTACACACTTATATCCCGCAATTCAATCGATATGCAGTCAAGTTCCATTAATTATTGTGCTCATAATATACTACTACGAAGCTACTAGAGTCTTTTTCTGAAATAAGCTGGCCGTCAATAAAATCTTTTGTTTTGATTTTAGTCACCTAGCTCGGAAATCTGGATATGTATGAATATTATCTTTACTAAACTGTTAAGTTCCACAATGGAAATAAAAATTTAGAGCCTTTTCGGCTTTCTTCGTCTTTCCTTGCTAATAGTTTTCGAATATTCGCTGCTTACATAACTACTTATAGCTTAACGCTAGTCCATTGTAATCACACCCGCTATCAAAATATGCCAATCTCATCTATTGACGCATTCTCGCAACAACCGACCGTGAATCAATGGCTGCAGTAGTCGAGAAATATCTGCACTACTGCACCGCACCTCGCGGGGATCAGTGCCGCCCTTTCTTACCACCCTTCACGAATCGAACCGGGCCAAGATAATGAAGGTGTAAAAGTACAACATACAACGCTCGTGCTTATCGCTCTTATCTTATCATTCGATACGGTGCAGTAGGTACACTGCAGTAGTAGGAGCACAATGAGCGCACACATGCGACGGAGGGTTAGAGACGGACAGCCGGGGAACGGATGTAACGCCGCTTCGAGAACTTCACCCCCTCCTTCACGGTTGTCTTCCCGTCTTCCGTTCTCGTTACCATCCAGACTTCCTTTTCCGTTCCCAATTATTCTCTCGCTATCTCTGCCTCCGGGGTGTACCAGATGCAGAAGATAGTGTAGGAAATTAGTACGCCCATTTCTGCGTCATGGCCCCTGGAATCGTGTTGCACACAAGCGCATCCACAAAAATGTGCATCCCACATCCGGCTCCCACTGCCCAGAGGCATTCCTCCCTCGATTTACATCATCTCGGCGAGGAAGAGGGATCTCAAAATTCCAAAACGGAACAAAGCACTAGCACAGGATAGGAAACATTTTTTTTCTACAGGGCAGCACACAGAGCGGCTGCTGTAGTTATCGATGGCATTATGTGTAGCGATACCGACTGCTATGTGATCGCGCCGATTCCATCCGAAGATACTGGGACACTGATTTTTGTTGTGCATGCCTTCAATTAATACTAACGAACCGTCACGGTCGTCTAGCACATACTCTCATCCATCGTTCGCACAAGGACGGTTCTATCCGCCCGTTTCCATTGCACGACTCTCTCGGAAGTGTGATAAACGATCGCACTAGCTCCTTCGCAGCTGCTGCCACCTGCCATCCACACCCTGGATCGACCCAAGAAACTCCGCACAACCGCGTAACATGGATTAACGCACCACTCCCGTGTGGCCCTCGGATGGATGCTCGTTGTGACACTCTGCTGCTAATCACTAATTAGCTTTCATTATCTGTGGCCACAGTTTTTGCATAAACAACCGACTGAGCGGGAGCGAGAGGGTGAAAGAGCCGGAGCAAGACAAACTACCAAGGTCCACAACAAATTCGCGTCTTACATGCCCGATCATTGAGAGTTTGTCCACATGATCTGCCGGTTGGTACAGATCAGACCCGCGGTGCGGTCCTAGAAGCAGTGGAGAGGTGCAAAATTTCGTGCACCAGGCATGATCGTTTCCGTCCTACCCTGCCACCCCGTGCGTGATGTGCACTTTACGCGCAATGAATGCGAGCAGATCTGGCGTCAATTAGCATTCCCGCACACATCACATCTCAAACGGTGGTCGAGGTCAGGCAAAGCGCGACACCCGATCTGAAGGACTGTTGTGGCCCTTTTCTAGCGCACCGGCAATCGAGACCATTAAATACGAACATCCGGCGCGCTGGTGTGTACGAGAGTATGAGGGAAATTTCAGCCGCTAGTTTCGGAGCATCCCGCGCCGACGATTATGCTAAGTCGAATGTGGTTGAATTTGCGGAAATCTGCAACGCGGCAGCATCGTGGCAGTAGCAGTAGCAGAACACACCATGTCCGGTACGTGCAACAGGGCTGCCCACACTAGCCGAAACGCGCAACAATTTTAAAATTGGTTTAGAAAACATTTCCAAAGATGCCAAGGCCTGTGCGCGGCAAAGACGAACCGCACTGCAATTGGTCATTTCCGGTGGCTTCGCTGAACGACTTGTGCTACTCACGACCGTCCAACCCGCTGTCTGGACAAATCCAATTTCCCGGGGTACGCTCGGAGTACTACCCGAAAGCTAGCTTAATCCAGGCGCGTTTCTTTCCCCATCCTACCTTCGCCGGTTCCAAGCCGCACACATACGCGAGGCGATCATTTAAGACAATTTAGCGCTAGATTTTATCAAATTGAATACACACACTCTACGCCCCAAGCATCTGACACGTTCGTGGTAGGGATGGCATCGACGGAATGGAGAAAGGTGGATTTGTTTCTTGATATTACGGGGAACGCGTTCCCCCGGTTTAGAAGGTAGACAACAGCCGCTGTGCCACCCAAATCAAATGGCGGAGGGTAACACGATCGCAAGGTTAGAGGATCACGCACGGCCTGATAGCGGCTGTTTACCGTGACAATTGTCATGATCGCACCAGCATGCGAACTGCCGGAATGGAATTGTGCTAATAGTCGTAGCCGGGCGATTACGCCAGGCGATAATAATACCACTGAAAATGGCAAGGTTAAACCGTGCGCCGATGACGTATCGTTCGACTCATTTCCAAAACGGTGTGCGTGCCTGGCAGGCTCAAGAATAGAACCAGAGCGAAAACCTCTCCGTCACCTAGATGGAGGCGCCCAGTTAGTTGTAAAACCGAACCGAAGCGTTTAGCGCGCGGTGTATTATCACCACACTGCAATTAGCTAGAAAGGTCGTCAGGTCAGCAATTACAGCCAGCTTTGACGGTCAATTTTTTTTACCACGCGCAATAACGATAAATTTGTCAACTACACCCGCATTAGCCGAGCTCGAAATGCACGGAGAAACCATTTTGGCTTTGGGTGTTCTTGGCCGAATCGTGTATCTCTCCTCCCCATGGCGAGCACATTATCGGCTATTCGATAATCGGTTTGAATTGCGAAACACGAACCACCATCGGCCGACATAACCGCGTGTGAGCGACAAAAACATCGTCACGGATGAGAATGAGAGAAAAAGCATGTGTGTTTTCGTTCAAAATACCTCCAAAACAAACAAAAGCCTCACAAACAGGTAAGATCCGGTACTGGGCAGATATACAAAATTACATCCAACCGGTTCATCAAACCGGCACCA
>JXWZ01009214.1:0-49448 GCA_000956215.1 Anopheles farauti No. 4
AAAGAGAGAGAGAGAGAGAAACACCATGAACCGATGAATAATTTGATTGGAATTTTCAATAACGGCCTCCCATTCCAAGATAAACAGCATATCTCGAAACACGCTGCCAACCCGTCATCGAGAGCCCGAATAAATGGTTTGCAGGAATCATAAACACGACCGCAAAATAAATAGTCGCCTATCTTATCATAGGCCTCTACCACCCTAACCAACCCCCTTAACGTCGTACCCTTATCAGCACCCTGCGCACATCGGCCCGGCGAATGATACCGCAAAAGATGAGCATTAAGGAAAATAATTATTTGTTGTTTGATAATAATTAGAGGGAAAAAATCTCACAAACACACACAAGGGTGGGTTTGTTCAGTTGTCCTCGCACCATCGTGGAACGATACATCATCTAAAGCGATCAATTTAAATACACAATACAGCAGAACCGAGCTAAATGATTCAATTTTTAATTATCAATTGTACGATCCGTTGTGATGGGACGATTCTATTACTTTCTCTACCAAGCATTTTTGAACACACAACTATCTACACACTTTTTAGTTATTTCGAAACGTTTCTGACAAGTAAAATGTTGGATACAATCATTCCTCGGACAACAACGATATCATAAGCCAGTGTGGTAAGAGATGCGTTACTGACCTGAATAATTTTATCTTGCAAACACGCCACCGCTATTTCGCTGCTCGACGATTGCTTGTCCCAGTCGGGTGTTACGCAAGGTGTTCCTTCGGCATCCATGTTCTGAAGAAAAAAAACAAAACGCACCGACCAAAGAAAGGTGTAGAGATTTCCGTAAGGAAATTTGGAACACAGGCACAGCATTCGGTGCGGCACTTACATTCGGAAGCGCGATCGATGCCGGCGCGGAACTGTGCAACCGCTGCGTGTTGCGTATGAGCTGCTGCTTCTCCGAGTCAGACAGCGGCGACTGGACGACGGTTTTCAGCCGATCCCGGAGGGATTCGTTCTCGTTCAGCAGTCGGTGCAGTTCGCCGTTGCTCTGCTCGTGTGATGCCTATATTCCGAGAAATGAAACGAAATACCCCGCGGACCGAGCCCGCACCACGCCCGTCAGTGAATTGCCGTCAACGTACAGAGACATGGACACCACCGTCGTACAATACCGTACCTTTAGCTTCACGATTTCGTCACGCAACAGCAGCAGCTCCTCCTGGCAGCTCGTCATTTCGTGTACCTTCTCCTCCAGCTGCCGGTTTTCGGTTTGCAGCTTCTCCAGGTGCACCTGCAGCTCGACCATGCGGCTTTTGCCCGGTGACGATGCCTCCTTCCGGTTGGCAGACGCCGCCTTTTCCGGGCCCACGAAAGTGATAGCAGTCAGCTGCTCCATGCTTGAGCTCATCCCACTGCCGACGTCGACAGCGCGCTCGTTCAACATACTGCCCCCCTCGTCACCAACGGTCGGTGGGAATTTGTTCAAGTGATTCGTGGACACCGTCGCCATTTGCGCCATCTGTGCGGAAGCCGTCCTACTGTGCTGATTGTGAGGATGATGGTGGTGGGTGTGAAGATGCTGCTGCTGCTGTTGGTGATGGTGATGGTGCAGGTTGTGGCCGTGATGATGGTGCGAAAGATGGTGATCCAATTTTTCCTTCGACCCGTTGAAACGTTGCTGCTGTTGGCCGCCGGTGCCGCGGGATGACTGTACCGGCTTCGAAACGACCGGGTACTCAAGGCTCGATGCGGAAGCGGCACTCTTCAGCAAGCCAACGCCACCACCGTTCGCAGACAGACCACCAGCGAGGACACCTCCGGTGACGCTGACGCCTTCCACATGGCCACCACCACCGACGGTGGTGACACCGACACCGGAGGAGGACGGCTGCTGGGACGGCTGATGTTTCGGTCCCGATGGACCTTGGCCTCTACGGAACAGTGATTTTAGTTTGATCATACTTTATGCTGTGACGGTATTGGGATCACGCTTCGTGTCGTTTGCACCGTTTATTTGCGTTTCTTTACGCGCCACTATGGGATATCCACGCTTCACTACTGCCCGGAAACCGGGATACGCCGTGCATAAGTGAGTATTATCAATCGTTCTATCGTTGTATTCTGCTGGTGCACGTCTCACATTGTATCACTCATTTTGGTTTTACTTTCGCACACTTTCGCCACCTTCTGTTCTGTTTCCTTTACGCGACTTGTTTTGCCAGTCAGTCTATTAAAAGTGCCTCAAACTCTGCCATTGTCTAATGAAATGAAATATTTCTTCATTCACACTTTGCGCATAAAATCAAAACCGAAAAGACGTTTAAGTGGTACGCTCCCATAGGGAAAGTCTCGGACGGGCTTTGCTTTGATTGACCCCTTTTAAGCATTTGACCATTTGACCAACGTTCACTGGGTGGGTTAATACAATTAAAAGCTTTGATTGTGAACGTGATTACATGATAGATCTGTGGTCAGTCTTAAATAAGTAACTCTAGTACACATCCCAAACTGAGCACAGATTCATTGCCAAAGCCGAACGAATCAAAAAGAATCCCCAAACTTCTCATGTGTCTATCAAACAGACCTGCCCGTTTTACTTTCGTAAAGATCAAGCCGCAAACGTTCTTTGTTGCTTTCAACGAGATTCAAGCATTGCATGGAGAGCAAAAAGTATCACAAACAGGTTTCTGTTAATTTTAAACTGGATTAAACGCTGCAGACCGTGAGCAAAAAGCAGCTACATGCTGCTGTGTCAGATTTTGGAGGAAAGCCCATGAAATCTGCATGCACTGGGAGATGCACCGCATAGCGCATCTGTTAATATTCGTTCGTTCGTTCATTGCTAAAAGTGCGTATGTTGGTGTGGCCTTTTGCTGCGTGCGTCAATTGCAATCACATCGCCAGTCACACTCTGCTCGTAAACGAGAGCGCAATTTGATACGGCAACTTGCACCATGCACCAAAACCCGCACCGGTACCATGTGAACCGGCTGGTGAACGATCAGACACAGATCGACATCCGAAAGCGGATCGGAGGCTGCCGTCTGGGCAGCTTCTCATCAACACCGTGCAAAATAGCACGCGTAACGTGCCGGTTGGTTTTTTCATTATTATTTTTTTTTCTATAAGTGCATCGTCCGGAAAAGGGAATTTACAATTCAACCCGCGCTCGCGCGCGCGTTCGAATTGTCCCTCGATGCATGCGACAATTGTAGGTAGGATCAATTAATCTTATCGTTCCAAGGTCAGGTTCAGTTTCCTTAAACCAACCTGACCGTGCGCGCAAACGACCGCAGCAGCCGCAACAACGTCTTGGGAGTCTTGCCTTCTCCCCCCTCTCCCCCCCCACCCTCCTCCTTGCGCCTTCTACCGTCGCAATCGAACCGCGCAAAATTCAATCAACACTAGCAATGCAACAACAGCAGCAGAGAGTCACCCATGCGTTTCATATACAGGTGTTTATTTATTTTTTACCTCTTTCAGCTCCCACACACACACGGGGAGCGAAAAATTGCTCATTAATTCGCGATCGACGAACGAAAGTGGCCCGGTGGCCTTTTGCGCTGCGAGTGTGAAAGGTGCAACAGGGTGCAAAATTGTCACCAAAACGGCGTCAAAGCAGGCGGGCGGACTATTAATTCATTACTTTTGTTTTCAACCGTTCCAGTGACCGGGAGCTTGTGCGCACTTCCTGTACGTATTTAATTGTGCTAACATGCACGCAAGATGTTATGAACGTATGACTCAAATGAAAACGTGAACCACTAATTATATTTTCCTATTGAATCAGGGGTGTAATTGCTTGTTCGTTGTTAACATAAATGAATTATAGCTACATGGAGTCTATTCGTTTTGGTGAACAGTTTAAAAAGCAATAGTGTCATTTTGTGAATTAATGAATGAATAGTAAACTTTTCTGTGTCTAAAGAATATTCTCGAAATAGAAACATAATTAAATAATACATCACAACGGCATGTTAGCTCAGAGCGGCTTTGAAAATAAAAAAAAGTCATAGGGCACTTGATGCCTTCATAAGCTACTAGGATACAATACTGGGACGTTTTTACTTTCCTTTTCCATACCAAACTTTCTCAATCGTTCGTCTTACAGTGATACAGTTATTTTACATCTATACATCCGAACAACAGACCAGTGTACTCAATCTCAACGATCGTTTTGCTTTACGATATCACCTACGGTGGGTGTGATTCCTTGCGCACTGTCCGGTGGCGTTGGGATTTGCAATTCAATTGCACTGTAAGCCACACAACACACATTCTTGGGTGTCGTTACGAACTCCCTCTGCGCCGTAGCAGCTAATTTCCGATGATCTTGTCTCGAGCCGTGTTGTTAGAGCGACGTGAGCAACATACCTAATCGCTCGCAAACGGGTGTAACAAATCGTAACGCCTCGCCAAACCCAGTCCAACCGCGAGTTCTGCTCACCGGAGGGGAACATGTTCGGTTGTTGGTTGTGTTTACAAACAAATAGTGCACCATAGGTGCAACCTTTACGAGGGGAATTACTGCTACTTAACCCTTCGCAAGGACGTTTGATTGGGTGTGAATGGTTGTTACATTGGCACGGTTCTTAGTAGGCGCATTACTTTCTTACTAAAAGATTGCGACAACTCGGATATTCCGATGGGTTAGCACAAACTGTACACTACTTCCTGTAGGTTTTCTCTCAACGTACTCACAACTTGGTCGGGTGTTTCGCTGGCCGAAAAGAAAACAACGGAAGACGCACGAGAGAGACGACCGATGCAAGCGTGCCGGGCGCCACGGATGCTACGCGAGCGTGAACGAGATCCGCCGCAGTTCGGTTCTCAAAGAGAAAGCAGCCCAGAAACATACATACGGAAAATAATAATGAGCCATGGCAGAGGCACACACAGCAGCAGCGGCACCACCACGACCATCAATTAAAGTGGCGAGTAAGGGGCGACGTCAACGACGAGCTAGCGTCGGGCCAGCTAGGTTTGGTTCCGAAAAAATGCTGACGGATGTTAGGGAAGAGATAGAAAGGGGACGGCTGCAGTACATCGTCCCGGGACAGTGCCTCAAACAAACCAGACAGACACGAAGGTAGGAAGAGTTATGGGATCCTCCGATGGAAGAAAGTTGCAAAGAAACCGTACCACCGGAGTGCAACTGCATTCGAAGGGTTGGTGTGTATTTTTTCTTAAAAAGGGCGATTGCCTGATTTTTTCCCACCACCGCCAGGTTTTGAAGCGAGTTATACTTTTTGCTTTACAACTCGTTTTTGACTCGTCTCTACATTATTGGCCACACATCAACAGCCTTCCACTGGCGATCTAGTTAAACCTGCTCTTCCATACGAGAACAAGAATCAAAGCACGGTAGCAAAACACGATCTCGGCTTCCACTGGTGCGCTGCGCTGAAACTTCACGCAATCTCACTTCGGTTTCGGTGCACCCATTTTGCACAGTAAGAGATTTTTTACCAAACACCGCACAAAATCACACACATTATCGCGCATTTTAATCAGCTTTCGGTGCTATAATTTCACGACACTTTTCCAGTCCATTTGGCATACACTGCTGCAGCTTTGGTGGCGTCCCGGAGAAGGCACTAGCGATGGGAGTGCTGATCCTTTATTGCGATCCTAAAGTGGATCGGTTGGATCCGATCCAACAGAATGTTTTGCGCTCCTCCCACCAAAGTTATATGTATTTATACACGGAAGATGAAGCATTTATCAACGTCTCGTACACTTTTGTAACTAAAATTTCGTGACAAGAATGCGCGAGCACGTCGTGCACAGAAGCGAACGGTTTAAGGCAAACGTCAGCAACATCCACCAACTCTGACAGCATCGCTTTGTTTTGCTTGTGATCAGTGATGTTCTACGAAGAAGAAAACATTAGGTGTACAAATTGGAACGTGCCGTATTAAATCAAATTGTCAAATTAAGCTATTTTCTGCCATGAATTTTCCGGAGTTTGATTTCACGAAATTACTCCATTGTATTGTAAGATTGTGAGAAACTCTGACAATGTGTTAATACATTTGGTTTACTGATAATGTTTCGGTACATCACTGGTCAACGAAATCTTCAATATTCAGTTTGTAGGATGTTCACAAATGATGCGAAATTAAATGACTTAAGGATTTATATTGCTTAGTCTGAAAGGAGAAGAAGCCATAACGCCAACAATTTCTGTAAACCATTTTAAGAACACAATATTGCTATTTTGAATTTTAGCTGTTCACTTCACTTTTCACCTTTTATAACTTTTTCAACCGTTATTTTAAATTTTGAACACATTTATGTAATTTTGAACACATCAATGTAACAATCATCGGACTGTCAAACAAACCGCGCGAATGAACCGGTTTTATTTTAAAACGTTCCGATCCGCATAGATCGTTGCGCATCCAGATCGTGCTAACGACTGAAATGGCTCATTTCAAAAAACCACCATTCGCTTCTGGTAGTTCCGTTGCGAGAATGCTTATCTACATTGCGGGATTATCTAGGCTTTCCTTCCGTAACGCTGCTTAAGTCGTGACAACATTTCAGCACTAATGAGTATAGAAATATTTTCACTGTGGCGTTTTTCCTGCGACGTACGATGCGACATACGCACACATACCGTATTCAGATGGAGCCATTCCCTGCTTGACGCTGTTTGTTTTGTACCACAAGAACATTTGTATGGGTTGTCACATACTCTGATGTAAAATGAAGTAAATTAGAGTTATACCTTGGTCTTACTTTAAACTAATTATAACTGACACTGGATAACTATAACTGGATGGCCTATTGCATCACTGCGATAAGCCATTGGCGCAAGAATTTGCTTTAATCCTTCAACCTAGCGAAAGTAAAATGGATTGCCCTAGTTTTCTGCAGAAGGCCACTGAAGACATCAATTAGAACATCTCGGTTCAAGTTACATTATGCACGGGTCAGGTTGTCGCTTGGATATCACACCTTGGATCAGCTTACTTTAAAGTTAATCTTACCTTTGCCTTCCGAACCCACTGAGCAATGGCTTCCGCTTTATCGAAGAACGATCCGGTGCGGGAGCAGACGTTGATGACGGGGGCGGCTGTTTCTTAACAGTCCTCAAAAGGGACCTTCCGTTGTCACTGCTGCGGCTAATACTCACCGGAGCCGGAGGAGCTTTTCGTACGACTACAATATCCTTTTTGGAAGCATGCGAAAGTGTCGAAGGAATTGAAGAACTTGCCCGACTGGATGACGCTTTCGATGCTAGAGAGCGACCAGACACGGATGATACTGTGGATGTGGCGGCTACTGTTGCTGGTCGATTAGATGATTTCGGTACTGGACCTGCTCTGGACACTATCTGCCTATCGAATTCCGATATCACAGATCTATCCGACGGAGCTCGCCGTATGTTCACCAACGGTACAGCGGCATTCAGCTGGGCCGAGGTTATCGAAGAGTTTCTCGCGATGCTTATCTGGTTTAATCGTTTTTTATTGATTTTTGCTGTCCGGTTTCCTACACCTTTTGGCTGTAATGTCTGCAAAAATAAAAAACAACGAAAATAAACTTTGATTGAATAAGAACCACATAATAGCATTAACACTATTTCATCAGGTGACTAATGCGTTGGTATTATTGCGACACTCTGTTCAAAGCGATAGTGAATGCGTTCGTTCGGGCTCAGGTGCTATCTACTACCCACATCGACAGAACTCGAGCGATAAAGAAAAAGGTCACACACGGTCCACGTTACACGACTTCTTTCGTCATTACTATGCCACATACCGTGGATTTAGCAGACGATCCCTTTAGAAAACGATTGTTTTTATTCTCCATGACAGATTCTACGGGAGGATTCTGTCCATTTGGTAATGGAGTTTCTGTTACGGGCTCGAAGCTGTAGTCGTCGTGCTGCCAGGAAAAAACGTTTCGTATTTTTTGCTTTAAACTGTCCATGGTTGCAAGAATTCTGTCACCACACCACGCGTTGTACGCTTCGCACGGTCAAGTGTATACTATTGCATCGCTTTCAGTTCTGTCCATTCGATAGGCTGCAAACTGATAAGAATCGAGATACTCTCGGTCCATATTGTTCTGTGTTCGTGTTCACAAAACGCCGTGACGACTTTGCTCCTTTGAACAGGCCACGCGATGATAAGTGCGGGGATGATGTTGACCAAAATGAATCATGTAATTCATTGGATAAATGAATTGGCGACAAACACAAACCTCCAGTAATTTCGTTAGACCAACAAAACACACTGTTTTGTTGAAATAACGAAGTTGAAATTTTTTACCGTTAAAAAACTGTGACAATTTGTAAAAAAAAAAATCACAACAAGCTGCGTTGCATTTTTTATAACGTTATGTTATGAAAATACCGGTTGAATGAACGTCAGTAGGATGCGGCATTAGAATTGTTTGTAAACAAACTTTTATTGTCCCTCTTTTTTATTACTTACCTGATCTGATAATCAAATCGATGCTCGGAATCAGTTGTGCATATTCGAAGCGAATTCAGTCGCACCCAACGTCCATGTTTTTTGCACAATTTTTACTCATAAAATTGGATCAATAATCGAGCCGGTTGCCAACATATGATTGGTAATCAAACGTTTGGCGCAGTGCAGCACAACATCAGAATATCATCAACAAATAAGAGAGTACAAAAACAATAGCTTGCTGAAAGACTTTAATAAAACACAAATGGTACGATTTAATATTTAAGTGTTGATTTGAACACATTTACTACATTTACACAATTTATACAGCGACGAGAAAAACGATGCACAAATTTTCACGGTTTGTTTTTTACCGTACGCAAACAATAATGGCTGTTCGCGATGACAGTTGACATCTATAGTCTTTTTCATTTTGGTGCATCGTTTGCTTGTAAACATCGGTGGCGCGTTTTTCACGAATATTCACGGAACACGTCGTCTTGTCGTTCTTGATCAGGTGAAGCTGCTTGAAAATTGCAAAAGTACAATCAGTGAAATACAGCATACATCAAAATGAGCGATTGGCAAAGAAGTCATTCAGACGAGGAAGATGAGGACGAGTTTGAACCGTTTTCAGGACGATCAGGAATTGTTCTAGTGATCGATTGTGCCGGCTACATGTTCCAACAAGCGGGAGATTCAGAACCGCGGTTTGTTGAAGTACTGCAGATAATCGAGGCAATGATGCGCAATAAAGTGATTGCTAGCGAAAACGAATTGGTATGGCAATTTGCTTGTTTTAAAATTCTTGTTTTCATCATTTTTTCAATTATTTTAGGTCGGAGTGGTTTTCTACAACACCAAAAACAATCCGGCTCCGGAAAGTGGGGAGGAACATGAATTAGGACTAGTTGCACCACGTCAATGCGCTATCTATGTGCCACTCGCATCCATTTCCGTAGAAATGATTCGCAAAGTACGTGGATTACGCGAATCGAGTGATTATTATAACTTTGACGAAAAGTATGGCCACGTTGAGGGCACCAGTTTGTCCAAAGTGCTGTGGTTCTGTTCGCGTATGTTTTCTCACTGTGGATATAAGCTGGAACAGTCCACGATCGTACTGTTTACCAGCAATGATGAACCACACAATAGCAGCACCATCGAGTACCAGCAAGCTTTGGTGAAGGCTAGAGATTTGCAGCAGAAGGAAATTTACGTTGAGCTGGTTCCAATGGACAGCAACTTTGATTGTAACAAGTTCTATAAAGAATTTCTGTGTACTGTACTGGAGGAAGATATCAACGAATTCGTTGCACCGATATATGAACAATCAACGCAAAGATTGTTGCGCCGCCTTTTTATAAAGAGTCATCAAAAGCGTTCGTTAGCACATTTGAAGTGGCATCTGTCAGATGATTTATCATTGGGTGTTAATGTTTACTCGTTGTCAAGGTAATTTTTATCATATTTTTGAATATTATGTAATTATGTTTTTCAATCACAGCTTTTTTGTATGCCTCCAGGAAACCGCGCTTGCCAAAAAAGGTGAAGTTGTTAAGTTCTACCAACGAAGTGATCGTATCAAAACGCGTGCACATATCTAGCACGTTTTCCGAAGAGCAAGAGGAGGAGGAAACCAAAGTACTCTTGCCGAGTGAACAAATGTAAAGCTTACCGAAGATATACGTTATGAATTGCATTTCTTCACTTCCTTCTTATTCTTTTTTTTCTTACCTAGGAAATCGATCATGCTCGGGGGAGAGAAAGTATTATTTAAGCCAGAAGAAGTAGCACTGATGAAACAGCTACTACCACCAGGAATACGGTTGTTAGGTTTCAAACCTGCATCGATCGTCCAAACAACCAATCATGTGCGAGGAAGTTTATTTATGTATCCAAACGAGAGTCATATTAATGGCTCCACTACACTGTTCCGGGCGTTGTATGAAAAATGTCTCGAGAAAAAACAAATAGCATTCTGCATTTTTACCATGCGGCGAAAGCAAGCACCTAGGTAAGAATGCGTTTTCGGAAGGGCAATGAGTATGTTGTGAATGAAGTAAAGATTAAATTAAAAATGTCTTTAGGCTTGTTGCGTTAGTACCACAAGAGCAGTCAGCTCCGACTCCTTTCGGTGATACAGATCGATACTGTGGCTTCAGAGTTGATTTTATACCCTTTGCTGGTAAGGACCAGTGGTGTTTTTAGCCTAAGTGGTGTTTTATTGACGACATTTTTTTTCCTACCTGTCAGATGACTTTCGTAAGCTATCCGTGCTTGAGGAGACCGCAGCCGTCGAAGTATCCGACGAACAGAGTGGTGTTTTCAAAAAAGTCGTCAAGAAGATAAAGTTCAAATTTCATCCGACAAACTTTGAAAACCCCATGTCGCAAAACTTGTACATCAATCTCGAGTCGTTACAGTTCGATGTGAAAGATGCCGAACTTTTCGATGCCACCCTTCCGGACTATGAACGGATCGATTCGAAGCTGGAAGCATTAGTAGACGATATGCAGAACTTGTTTGGCGAGGTATGTAGTGACGCTGAAAAGGTCGTAGGTATGCAAGCAACGATGGCTAATGTTTCACATTATTACAGGACACGGAGGAAGCACCGAAACGTCGTCGCAATGAGCTAACGGAGGATGACAATCAACCACAAACAAAGGGAGCACGTGTTGGGCCGGCGAGTGACGAAGAATTGGTTGAAATGGTGAAACAGGGCAATGTAAGCGTCCACTCCATATTCCAGTTTCATTTTAAAAGTACGGTGACAACATATTCCTATTCGTTTTCTCTCTTTTCTTCCAAAGGTTTCTGGTTTAACGATACCGATGCTCAAAGAATATTTACAAAGAAAAGGTGTAAGCGGGATTTCAAAGCTAACCAAATCAGGCCTAGTTGATAAGATACTAGAAACACAAGCAGATTAAATTTGTATGAACGGAGCTTTGCACAGAAAGAAAATAAAATGTTGAATTTTTGTTATATTTGATTTTTCAATATTCTCTACGCTTATTGTCATTTATAGTCTCGAACTAATATTACCACCGTCACGTCGTAGTCGTCGTCCTTTCTTACGTTGGATTAAATTCTGCGCTAAACTTTTAATGTATGGCACCATCGATCGGCCCACGCGCTCTAGTATTCGTTTCAGCTAGCAGTGAATCGCATGATTATTTTTGATCGTTTTTTTCGTGTAACCAGGGCCGAAAGATGGGTAGTGTGGATGGATAGTGCGTTTCCGGCTTGTAAATCGTTTCGGCCCACTCGTTCGTGTCGTCACCGTCGGCCGTTTTAAACGGATACGTACCAAGCGTGATCGGCAGCTGAAGTTTGATTTGTTTTTCCAACGATTTCGGTTCGATTAAGAACTGGATGCGTAAAAGGAAACATAGGAAGCTCAACACTAATATTTGGTGACAAAGTTTTCACACGTTACTTACACAAACGTCGTACTGAATCCGGATTAGATGACATCCACGTAGATTTGTTGGTGGCAGTGGTGGCACATAGAGGGATTCATTCTGCCATTCATCCCTATGACCAGCCCGTATCTTGCCACGGGCTATCACTGCCAGTTCACGCTTTTCCGTCTGAACAACTTTATCACGTGCGAAATACTGTATCGTCTGTAAGCAATTAAAGCATTAATTTGTAATCAGTGTCCAATCGAGTAAACTTCTACGATACGCACCTCAGTAAGAGCAGCTTTTGTGGACTTGATCGTAACACTGCTGGCGTTTGTTACCGTCGCCGTTATCATAATTGATTCACCTGGCACGTACCCACCGCGATCGAGAATAATTTTGCACTTCACGATGCCTCCTCCAACGCACGCCATACCGAGATTGTGCTCGATGTTGCATTTAAAGGGATCCTAAAAACCAACATGTACCATTAAACATTACTTTGCGTGCCAAAAGCCGGGAGCCTATCGCGACTCACCGCCAGATACTGTTGCTCGAGGTTAAGATCGATTGGATTCATCACGATGAACACCTGATGGTTCTTGTGTATCAGCCCGGACGGTTCACGCAGGCCGGCCTTACAGAAGTACTGCACCCAACCATAACGACCGAGGAAGGTCGACGGGAGATCGACCGGTAGACCGAGCTTGAACGGGAAGCTGTGGATGCCGGGGGACAGAATCGTTGGACCTTGATTATCCGAGTCGCCCAGCAGTCGCATGCGAAAGTCGATATAATTCTCCTTGTCATACGATCGCTCGTGGCGCGTCGAACGCACTCGTACCACACATTCGCCGACAACGTGAAAATGAAGTCCTATAAAAGGAAGAAACGTCCATCATCAATCCAGCCATTAATTTACGTAATAGCTGCAGTGTATTATTTGTAGGTCCCTTCTTTTTTGCTACAGCAATTCCTTTTGTATGATGTCATTCCTGTTATGGTGGGACTTGTTGGAACGCAAAAAAAAGTATAAAACGGAGCTGATTGAATAGATAAATTCAAAAATTGTTTACATTATTAGTTCATCAAATTTATAATAAAACAATAGGAATATACAATTAAATTCCTGCTTCATGACTCATCACCTTCTCAGTGGTTCGATTAATCAAAACTTGATCATCCATCATTTCCCCGTGTATCGTAAAAAAAAGTGTTTGACCAGTATGTTGGTTTAAACTAAACCAACGTCGACGACCCGACTAAAATGGGTAAAACAAAACTGGAAACGCAGACATGCGCACCATGGGGCCAGTTTTTGGAAGGCGCAGCACGTCGATTACACAAGCAGACTGGCACAACGGGTCAGGATGGAGGATGGGGTGATGAATGAACGAAGACACATTTGTTGGACGCGGCCTCGTAGGTTGAAGGTTAGCGCAAGCCAACAACAATTCAATACATCGCAGCGCCCGCCCATCGTGACGTTGCGACACACATTGCAAAGATGACGATGGCGACCGATCAACGATGATGGGTGGCCGACAGGAAATGGAACTCACCGAGCACCGGTGTATCGTCCTGCAGCTCCAGTAGTACGCGACCGGAAAGAAACTGGCCCGGAAAGTACAGTAGTGACGTGTTGTCGAAGAGGATCAAAAATTTCAGCAATTTCCGTGGCATTTTGAAGATTTGCCCGCAGCGAACCCTTACTGCTGAGGGGTGACGCGATGTGTACTTTCAGAGTCGTCCAACCGTGGTGTCATTGAGTGGAGACGACACTGGTGATGGTGTTGTTGTGTTGATCAGCTACCACACACTCTCTGCTACTGCTGCATACGATCGTTACCGATGCCTAAACGCTGCGGGCGACGTGTATAGCAGATACACGTCGTCTACTACCGCCTAACGGTTCAACTGCGGTTCAACAACGAATCCGCGAATCGTTGTCACACTAAAATATCACAGATTTAGACACAATTAGTCACACTGCAAACACGCACACACAAACGCGCACGATCGAACCTATGCTAGCGTAGCACATGCGATCAAACCCAACCCGCACAGCAATCGTTCTTTTTACGTGCACTCCATAACTGCGCGATCATAACTTCCTTCTCGGTCGACGAGGTAAAACCGAACGAATGAACCAACGCATAAGCTGCCAACCTTGCCCAGTAGTCTCGGCTGGGCTGGACGAGCTGTGGTTGTGTTGGTAGCAGCATCTCCACCATATTTCCACCCTTGCTAGCTACCCCATGTGTCCCGTATAGTGTACACGGCATGCCTGTGCGTGTGTTCGTGAGTGAACAGCAGATGAAGTGATGTAAACCTTCAACAACGCCAACCCCACCAAGGGGCCACTGGCCCCCACTACGAACCGCTGCTTTATGCTTTATGTTTACGGTTTTTATACATCGGTCTCTGTCCAGCTTGTAGGGCGTCCTGCTCACTCCTGCTTACTTTATCGCATGTTGCGCGTGTCACACTCGGAGGAACGTTTTTTAAAAGGCTCGTCACTTATGAACGCACCAAGTCTTTTGTGTACATGAATGGATTCGAAGAAGGTAATGAGCTGTCTTTCGGGTAACTAAACGCTCATTTGCTGTATTTATCGGGTGGTTTCGTAATTAAAGCGCTTCCGTTTGTAAAAGTGATGAGATGAATTGCACCTATACTTGGGAAGTAGAGGTTTTTGGAAAACTTACCGCTAGCGAACTACTTAAGTCTGCAAGACGGATGTTGAGTCGTGATGCATGTCTACAATAAAAACAAATGCATTTGCAATGACTTTATTTCTATCCGACACTGAGCAAACATCACGATCATGGATATTGTTTTTACATCCATCGCGCTCAAGGTAACCGAGGTTATAAAAGCATGATATATCATTGAGAAAGTTTATAAATAAAAGTAAATACTGGCCGATTTCAAGAAGTTTAGTTTCATCATTGGCAATATGATCATCGCTAGGGTCGCTGTAGCTTGGCTTTTTCTTATTTTATTCACTAGCGCTCGTCCTGCAGCTCTGAAACGAGTGTTTGGTAGACGTTCGTTTCCTTTTTTTACTGATTCAGTCAAAATTAAGCGCCAAACGGATGACCTACATCGAAGCTTCGCAGAAATGGATAAGCTACATTATGGGTGTGTATATAGTGTGTTACTGGTTGCAAGTGGTATATCATAAACTTTTTTATTTCTCGAACGTCAGCGTTCCTTTCAGTGAACAATATTCCTCCGAGGGCAACAGCGATGAGTCGACGATCAACATTAGAAAAAAAGCATCGGTGGCAGAAGTCTTCCGACACCGGTTGATGGCTTGTGGTTTGATCACGACCAAGTCTCCCGAGCGATGGAAAGATCGTTTGATAGCAGAATTGGAAGAGATAATAAGTGAAATAGAACGAAGGTGTGCTGTCTGCAAATCTATCTACGAAGAACCGTGCAGATATGAGATGCTCAGAACGCTGATTAACCCGTGTCCAGCGTGTCGTAGGAAAAACACCAAGCAACGACTGCTTCTAACGTTGCAAAAAGTGCTGGAAAACGCGTTGGACAGCGGGAATGCGGCAGCTGAAAACGGTGCAGTGCATGATGAAAAATCCAACGCCCATAATGGAAACATTTGGCCCATTACCGACGTTCCTAAAAGCAGAAAAACAAGAAGTACGACAGAAATGCCAATTGAAGTTCCAACGACCGTGTACGGCAACACACGAGAAGCATCTATCAACGCTCCAATTCTGAACTATAAATTAAAAACCCCGTCTTGGTGGCAACACCATGAGCATACTACAGAATCGAAATGGATAAATGATGCAACGGTTGATAGCACATCGAGCGTTAATAATACAATAATTGATAAGCCTGACAAGAAAAATGAACCCAAACATGTGGCAGTGGAGGTAAACAATGGAGAACCGATTGATAATATTCACGATTTTCTACAACAGTACATAAACCTCGTCTACGGTGGACATCCGGGCAATGAACAACGGAAGCAGTTTTTTCTTGACCAATTATGCCGAAATGCAACCAACGGAAGGATCGTACTCCAGTGCAAAGACGTTAGTGCACACCGCAAAACTCGATCCCCAACTGCTCCAACAAAGGAAAAAGTATCAGCTTGGAATGTTGGTAAAAATATCAACACCCCAGGTGACGTTCAAAAGCCGATACTTTTTACTACCCCATCCTTAGAAGGTAAATGAATACAGCCGTTGTTAATATTACAAAAAATCTAATCTTTTTTATCGGTTTTATATCATCTACAGATTCAAGTCCTGCAAATTCTATCTACTCTTCACTGTGGAGTCTTGGTAGAAAAATACACAATTGGCACGGAATGGGATAGAACTCAAATAAAACGATTTTATGTTGCTTTAAATTGATTTAATTTTATCTTTTCGATCGATTCACTTATTACTTTTTGTCCTGTTGCCGTAAATAAACAGACATTTTTGACGATCTATTTTGAAATTGTTACTGTCATCGGCCGCTGACAGCAAAACATGTTAGAGCTGTCAAAACGACCAATGAAAAAATCGGCGCGATACAACCACACGCGAGCAGCCGGCAAAAAACACTGAGAAAATAAAGTAAAATTTTAAAATAAGCTAGTTGTACTTTGCAAAACCTCATAGAAATCTGGGAGACGATTACTTTCGTGACCGGCAACCACATTAGCCACAATGTCAGCCGACATCAGTGTGGAGAAGGTGGATGTTTTACGTTACTCGCGCGAACAATGTAACGCCACCGAGGGAGCAGATGCGGAAGGTTTGTGTTTGTAGCATTCCGATGCATTTGTTGGATGCTAATATTTTGCGATTTTCAATGGTTCTTGCAGAAAAATGTGGTATATTGGAGCGTAATGGACTCGCTTGGTATGCACGCGATTCCGTGCTGGAGGTGTTCAACATCAACTCCAGCTTTAAGGTTATTTCACAGAATTTTCAGACTTGCGCAAGGTAAGCAATCACCGTGTTGCTTGCAACGAGAAGAAATGAAATGAGCTGTTAATCGAATGCTGTACTGATTTCCTTCTTATCGTATCGATATAGCAAAACAAAACCGTGTACAGTACAATGTGTAGAAGAGGTGGAATCGCCAGATTGTACGTTACTTGCCGTGGGGCTCCGGCTGGGCACGGAACAGTCACAGATAGTGTTTCTCTCCGTGCGGGGAGGTCGTGAAGTAGGACGCTTCGACGTGCCAGAGGATGTCAAGCTGTTGCGCTTCGTCGATGCTAACTCGTGTTCGATTGGGCTTTTGAGCAAGTACCAGGGATGCATCGCTGCCGGAACGGATGATGGAAAGGTTATTCTGATCGATCTGTGTTTGAAGCAGCAGGAAAACGGTATGGTATAGTTCCGTGCTATGATAGAATCGATATGCTATTCGTTACACGGTTATATTGACGGTTTACGATTTTATTTTCTTTTCAGGATACGGATTAGACATAGCTATGAATTCCCTCGAGAAGAGACAATGTCACATAGAATTTTCCCGAGTAGACATGAAACAGCTGGTGCACAATCATGAAAAGGTTCAAGAACGTGGTCTTTACTTCGGCTTGCAGCTCAGCCACAACGAGGAAGCATCGGTCGAGTACATTCTGGACATAGTGCCACTGAAAGTGATCTGTATCGGGTTCGCCGATGGAACCGTGGTCCTCTGGGATCTTGTCGATCATTCCATCATGCACCGAATTGCTGCTCCAACGGAAAACTGTGCTGTGGTGACGCTAAATTACGTCGAGCCGAGTGATGATCCGAAGGCGTGTCTGTATCTGTGGATCTGTTACGCACACGCCGAAGGTGCGTTTGCCTTCATGCACATGATCATGTGCGAGGAGAAGTACATCCAGCAGGGTACATTCGTTTACGATCAGTTTGTTTCGTGTTCGTCCCGGCTCACCCTTACTAGTTACGACCCGGGAAGCATTCCGCTCAATGTGCAGACGGTCACAAAGAAGGTGTCCCAGGAGGACGAACCGATCACGCTGTGCGTGCTGAGCTGGTTAGGCTCGAACCGTGTAACGACCGTGATGGTGTTCGATCTGAATCAGTGGTACAAGGCTGAAATGCCATACGAGTGTGACTGGCAGCAAGAACTAACGCATACGGTCGTGTTTCAGTTGCCGGAAGAAAGTTTTCATGCGCGGTTGAATGAGAAATCATTGGTGTTGTTCCGTTCGCTGCAGCGTCCTGAAGAACATTTCTATCCCAGCTCACTAGCTTTCGGTAAGAGCTTTTCGGAAGAGAAGCAATTCGTTTCAATTTGTGTCTAATGTAATCGTTTCCTTTTTTCCTGAATACAGATATAATGAACTTTGGTGGTTTTAACCGTACTACGTACCGATGGATAGGCTTGCAGAACAAGCTACTACAGTATCTTGAACTGGACGGTGCAAACCGTGTCATTCAGCCAGCTGCTCTGTATGGCATGCTATGCCGGGCCGCGCTGCTGCCTCAGTTCTACGAACCGATATCACCCTCGGATGGAATTGTGAAAGAGCAACGTGAATTTATACTTTCTCTCGCACTCGAGTACAACTGTCACGGGTTTCTGCAGAGCTGCATCGATATTTGGGCAGACGGAAGTCACCTGGGTGCGGATCCACAGCAGGGCGTATCGCTTTCGACCGTCACCGATTGGATCTGGAATCGTTCGAAAGCGTTAAAAACGGTTTGTAATCGAATGCTGGCAGCACTGATGACGGACCAAGCGGGACGACGAGTGGATGCGCGTACGCAGGACGCTCTTTCGCACTGTACCCGACAGATGAAACAGCTGGCCGAGCTGTACCGAACTATCATTAGGGACTATTTGGAGTTCATTCCGGAACCTGGTAAGTTGTACCGCGATCGTGTTCAAAGCGACCTTTGGTACTAATTTTTCCCCCAACGCTCTACTTTCAGTTCGTGATCGTCTCTCGAAGGAATCGGATTCGATTTCGGCAGCTGCCGAGTATCAGGACATTCTCCAGTGGCTGCTTCACATTGGTGTTCTGCCGGAGGCAAACGACTTGGACGAAGAGTTGCAGAACGATTCGCTTCAGCTGGTACCGTATCCATACAGCAGGCTGGCGGAATTCTATCGTAAACGCCGCCGTATGCTGGAGGACAACGAAAGAAGCAACGACATACCGGATGTGCCCGCGATACGTCAGCTTCTTTTCATCGACAATTTACTCGAGCGTGAGTTTGATCGCGAGGCTTTATGGAAGGCTTGGCATGAGGGCAGCAACACAGACAGGCAACCACTCTATCCGCCACGCTCACTGCAAAAAGCGCTCCGTGTTTTACTCATCCCGGACGCACCGTGGGAACGGAAACTCGTTCTGCTGCTCTATCTGTTCATGGATGTGGTGGCAGCGATTGAGGACGAAAGGTAATCAAAAGCAATTGCAGGTTGAAATTTTAAACCATCGCTCGTAACATACTGCTAATCATTTTTTCTTTCGCTAAAAAATAAGGCATTTCAATGTAGTACGACAGCTGGAGAAATTCCCACGCATTTTTAAGCTAAAGATCGGCCTGATGAGACGCGTGCAAGCTTTTTGGCATCTAGATCACGGGAATGTCTCGGTAAGTGTTTCCTATCTTGCCATTACGATTTAATGACATTTGTTTTAATAAAGCCTCTTATATAACGTATTTCGCACAGGAAACTGTGGAGGAATTCCTTTCGCCTCTTTCCGGTTCGATCGATTTTCCACAGTGGCACCGGGAGTTGACAGTGTCGGTGCTACTGCAGCTAGAAGCACCAAATCTTGCCTTGAAAGTTCTGCGTGCTCCCGGTTCTCCCGTTTCGCCCCAACTCGAGCTTACCACGCTCGTGCAGAACAATCTGATAGCGGAAGCGTTCAGTTTGCAGCGTCGCTCTCCCCAACCGGACGGTCGCCAGCTAATTTGGTTCATCGAGGCCATCCTGCAAGCGGGCATACCGGACACGTTGCTAGAGTTCGCATTGAATGATGATGAGAAGCAGGTACTGCGGTACTACCTTCGCGACAGTCCGCAGGAGGTGAGCGACAACTTGATGTTGGGACATCTGTTGCAGAACTTCGAATTCGTCGAAGCGGTCCAGCTGGTGGATCGATTAGGGCGCAAGCGTAATGTGGAGGTACAGAAGAAAATTCTAGGTCTCTACCACAACGCGCTCGATCCGACAAGCCAACAGTTGGCCTATCTGTCCTATCAGCATGCACACGAGCTAGAACCGAAAATCGGAGGTGATGGTGCGGGAGATGATGGAATTCCAACAACCCCAGCGGATAAGACGGAATCGTTGAGTTCGTGTTTAATACGGAATAAAGCCGATTTACGTGTGCGCGTAATGCACCGATCGATTACGGCCATCAAGGAGGCAGCCGTCGTGGTTGGCCTGCAGCATGAACGTCCATTTCTGGAGAAGCCAAGTCTCGGTACCTTCCGGGGCCGTCCGACTGTGCGCAGTTTAAACGTCTGCTATCCGGTTCGTTTGGATCCGACGATGAACAAACGACGCCAGCGGGAATGCGACTTATCGCTGGAGGAACTTGCAAAGGGCCAGAAATCTAGGAGTCCGCTGCTAAACGAAGAGGACGGCTACGGAAATCCACGCAAGAAGCGATTCCTAGGGCCGGAACGAACCAATCCCTCGACGGGGGCGAGAAAGTTCAACAACTTTGAAACACCAGTACCAGTGATTCCAGAGTTTCGACCGATGAAGCCCAAATTCAACTTTACGTCATCATCATTCAACACGGTAATCGGTTCGAACGGTGCGGATAAGGTATCTCGATCCACAAAATCAACTAGCCATTCTCCGAGCATCTTTCTTACCACGCCACCGATCGCTAAGAAACAGCATCCTCAACAGGGCACAAACGATCATTCCAATTCTTTGGCTTCCGACGCACATAATGATTCCTTCACACCGCCGGGCATACTAAAACCTAGTCAAACGGAAACACAGGATAGTAGTTCCCCCGCGACGCACGAACGAGTGGCAATGGATGGTGAGGAAAAAGTTTTGAGATTTGATTTACCACACGGTACCACTCTCGAAGACTCCTGTTTAATCGACGATGCAGAGCCGCCAGCCACAGAGATGACAGATCTTGCCACCTCGACCGCCCTGACACCAGTGATACGGCGCGATCTTGATTTGTCCGGTATCTCCAACGATGATTTCTATTCGCCAGAGGTAACGATGGAACCCAGTAGTTTGCAGCAGGTTCTTGCAACTTCAATGGGCGTACCGGCAGGGCGTCCTTCTATACATCGATCACGGTCGGCTACACCTAGCAAAGGAATGGAACCAGTGAACGGGGCAGCCAACAATATTGCTATCATCATCGAAGATCATCTTGAGGAAGACCGTTCTTCAAATAAGGTGGATGACCGGCAGCACCAACAGCAGCAGCAACCGCTAGATGAGGAAATGGAGGTGGATGTCGAGAGAGCTGGTTCCTCGAAGGAAAATGTGTTCGTTATTGAGGATAGTGATGCGGAACAGATTTACGCTAACGAGGGGCAACCGGCAGTAACTCATGATCAAGAAGAAATTGTAATCCTCGACGAGGAATCGTCCCAGCAGAGTCAGGCGGAAACTGATAACAAGTAAGTATACATAATAGTAGGTGTAATTATAACAACGAATTTCCCATCTATTTCACCCCGCTATGATTAACACCCATCCTGTGACTTTTTCGACTTGCCCCGGTTGCCACTCCATTTAAAAAAAAAAACAGTTAACTTCTTCTTTTCAAATACTATTGCGTTTTTTGGTCGAAGACGTGCCATGAAGAAAAGAAAAAAACAAATTTGAAAAAGAAGTTACAATCAAGAACGTTTTAATCTTTTGCCAGGAACGAAGTGATGGATACACACACTTTTGAGGAAGAATCGAATCAAGAGGACACAGCGCCGATAACGTCTCAACAATATGATTGTCGTCCTTCGCTTGGAGTCGTGGAGCAACAAGATGCCGCTGAAGAGTTGGGTTCAGATGAGGAGTTTGAAGGTGAGGAAGAAGTGGATGAAGAAGAGTCTCAACCTGATGGTGATGGAGATGACGATGACGACATCATTGAGGACACCGTTGTGTGCGATGGGTATTTTGAAGACGAAGACGAAGAAGAGGAAGAAGATGATGAGGATGACAACAGTGACGATGGTGGCGAGGATGACGATAGCATTCTGGAGATAATCGACCTAAGCGACGATGACGAAGAAGTGCGTCCTGACGCAGTACAGCTCGATGAGAACAGTAGTTTCGAATCGTCTTCATCGTCATCTTCCGATGGGAACGATGATGAGCCGATACCAGCCGCAGTCGCAGCATCGCACGATGCACCGGAAGAGCAGGACGAGCTGTGGAACTACGAAGAGTCGGTTTCGAATGATGGGCAGCAACGTCGGCAGGAGCTGCCCCAGGAAGCGGTTGCTGATTTGATGGGTTACATTCAGGTTCCTACAACATCCTCTTCAACACATCGCACAGAGCGGGAAGCAACAACGTCGCCATCCAACGCACAGGATGAGGCAGAGTCATCCGAGGTGGAAGATTTGTCTGTTCCCCAGCAGGAGACACGTGATCCTACGGCTACCGGAAGCGATGAACAGTGGCCAGATAGTGTGGCTAGTTCGAGTTCGAATCATGCCGCAGTAGCTACTGGCGCTGTTCCTGCCGCAAACGCGGCGTCCACATCTCCGCGCGAAACACAATCACAATCAACGCCACCACAGGAGAAATTGTTCGGTCAGCCGAAGAATGCTCACGAGCTGGAGGTACCGGCAATGAATTTGTCCGTAAAGCCGGATGAAGCACACGGGTCCAGTCGCAAAAATTCCAAGGGAGAAGAGAATGGACTGAACGCGGAGGATGCACGTGCGTTGAATCTTTCTGCTGGCCAGCAAGAGACGGCTGCGATGAGTGGTGCGGACGATGGGAATGATGTAAGCAGCAATCAAGAGGAAACGGGAGGAGAACGGGACAACAAGGAAGAAGATGCCGTTGCCGTTGACTCTGAAGAAACAGTTCAGAATGTACAAGAAGCGCATTCGTCAGATGAAGCAAAGGGAGAACAATTGGAAGGAAGCGAAGAGATGGAAGTTGATCTGCGTGTCTCGGACGATGATACTGTACAGGTCGAGAAACCGAAACAGCTTGTTGAAGAGGACAAACGAGAGGAAGTTTCCGAGAAGCAAGTTCCTAAAAATGTCCAGAAGCTTTTACAGCGTCACGATGAAGAAGAGGCATCAACTTCTTCAACGCCCCGAACCAACGTCAAGACTCGGCTGATGGCGGCAATGGAGAAAACTGGCTCAAGTAGTGTCTCCTCCGAGCTGCAGGCTAGTACACCATCACGGCGTCGCAGTGTCCGTGCCTCGTCCGTGGCCCCGGAAGCAACCAACACTCCTATCTCGCCGATACTTTCGCGCAGTCGTCGCTACACCTCTATGGACAACCTGATGGGAACACCGGAACCATCGCTACCGCTAACGCCGCGTCGTTCAACGCGCGCTTCCTCGATGGTGAAGGAACTGTTCGCTGGCGGCAGTAGTACTCCAGTGAAGCGACCCCGCCGAACCTCGCAAACCTCCAACGATACGAACCATCCGGATTCTGCCGCCAACACTCCGACGGATCCGGTAATGGAACCACCGGAACCTTCCGAACGTTCATTCGCTAGCTCAACGGCAAGCAGCATACGGCGCAGTTTGCGTGCCCGTAAGAATGCCACCGGCGTCACCGCTGTTCAACCAGCGGAATCAAATGCTCCCTTGTTGGCCGATTATTCATCGAACCGTCGTCTAACCCGCCACCAGCTAGCCGTGATGGAAAGGTCAATGGAAATAATCGCATCAGGAAGTCAGCAGGGACGGCGGGCATCTGTGGACCGTAGAAGCAAGGCAGGTTCGAAGGCGAGTATCGCACAGGAAGAGGGAATTGAAGCCGGTGATAGTGAATCGGAATCAGTCGTCTCGAACGTCAGCAATCAGTCGTCACTACGTTCAACCCGCTCACGTACTAATCGTGCATCAACGACACGCTCCAAACGTGGAAGTGTCAAGGGGAAGGATGCGGCAGATGCGCATGATTCCGATTCCGACCAGTCGCTGGTGTATGCGGCCAGTCAGCGGTCCACGGTTGGGTTGGAGCCGATTGCTGAAGAAGGTACCGTTGCTTAGCTCATGCTCAATCATGCTGTTTCAAACGAATTCGTTCTAACTTGCCATTCGTTGCCACATTTCCCATTACAGGTGAATCATCCACGTCGACTACTCGTAAAACTCGCGGTCGACCACCGAAAAGTGGAAAGTGAAGATGTTTTGCTCCGTGGAAAACAAATGAAATGTGTATCCTATGTTGTACAGCGATAGATAATCGGCGAATGTTCTTACTTGCACAAGAACTACTGCTTCAAGGCGCGACGATCGGCAGGTGGCCAGCATAATGGTAATGTGGTTTTAAGTTATCAACACTAGCTGTAACATGGTTTCGCTTCACTACTCGAGGAACGAAACCCCCCAGGATTTACCCTTTGTTGCAAATAGAATAAATGTGTTTATTTTTTCATGATATCTCATATTTTCCGTCGTTTAACCAAAATTAATATATTTTAACCATTAGTTGAAAAGGGGAGAACAAATTTTTGCAAAATAATGGGTAAAAAGAAAGAATAACAAGTGAGTAAAAAGAATCTTCGAAGCGAATCTTTCAACATGATTGGCGGTCCGATGAAGTAGGCTGTTGATTGTTGAACTGTCCCATGTAATTCTCTTCATATGTGCAGGGTTTCTCGGTTTCTTCGCGTTCTATGCAGGGTCATCGTTGTTTTTCTAGCTTAACTGTTCTCAAATTACAACATTCAAAATAATGCCCACAGACACACACTATTGTCCTTTTATGTATCCTTTTTGTTCTCAGGGAAATGTGGAGCTTAGAGGAGAAAGTAGAGTGTGTAGAGAGTTGCATGAGTTGCAACCGTCAGAACCGTCGGCAGAAGGAGGGAAGAGTGAAGAAGGACGAAGGAAGGAAAGAATAACGTAAACGGATACAATTTATTGCAGCACTATAACGATACATGTTATACAATATAATGTTGGTGTGTGTGAGAGTGTATAAGGTAGTTAAAAAATAAACCACAGTAGATCAATACATAGTTCAATAAATTACCAATTAACATACGTACTTCCGCGGATCTCGTGATCGTTTGTGGCGTTTTGACAGACACACACACACACACACATGTTTTTTGTTGCTTTGTTGCTGTGTTTTTGTTGCGGCGTTCTAGTAGCAGGCGGGTGGATAGTGGCATTACTATTCATTTTGGAACAATGGTTTGGTTGGATTGGTTTGTGTGGTTGTAAATTGGTAGCTAAAATTTTATTCAATCCTTTCTTGTCGTGCAAGCAGCACCAGTAGTGTTTGGTTCTATTTTTAGGATTCAAACGTCCAAAAGCAGTAGGGTGAGTGAGAGTGAAGAGTAAGACGGGAAGGGAGGGAATAGTTGGATCGTGTGAACGAGTGTGAATCCACCAACAGGCCAGCACAGCTACTACTTGGCGTTGGCGATCCGAGCCTCCTTGGCGATGTTCTTCTTCAGATGCTCCTTGTAGTCGAGAATGTTACCCTTCCACTTCGTGACCGTGCCCTTCTCGCACACCCAGATCTCTTCCGCCACCTGGTTGATCAGTCGGAAGTCGTGACTGACGAGCACCAGGCCTCCCTCGAAATCGTTAATGGCTTCCGCTAAGGCATCGATCGTTTCCATGTCCAAATGATTCGTCGGTTCGTCCAGCAGCAGCAGGTGCGGTTTCTTCCACGCGAGATACGCGAACACCACCCGGCACCGTTGGCCGTCCGAGAGCTGCCGAATCGGGCAAACCTGCTGCCGCCCGGTCAACCCGTATCGGCCGATAATTTTGCGCATCTCCTCCCGCTCCACCACCTCCGGGAAGCTTTTCAGCATGTAATCGAGCGGGCTAGCGTCCATGTCGAGCAGTTCGTGCAGATGCTGATGATAGCGGGCGATGCGGAGATGCGAGTTCTTGCGGATCATGCCGGACGTCGGCACCAGATCACCGTACAGCAGCTTCAGCAGCGTACTCTTGCCCGCTCCGTTCGGTCCGACGAGGGCGAGCCGCGTGTCCAGGTCGATACCGAACTCGAGGTTTTTGTAAATGTACGGCGTTTTGTCGTTGTACCGGAAATCGACGTTCTGCACCATAATCACCGGCGGTGGAATCGTTCCGCACGATGGGAAACAGAAGTTCAGCTGCTTCTCGTCGACCGCCTTCTCCGTCAGACCTTGCGCAACCATTTTGGCGAGAGTTTTTTCCTTCGATTGAGCCTGTCGGGCCAGTTTTGCCGAACCGTGACCGAACCGGGCGATGTAGTTCTTCATGTGCGCGATCTGATCTTGCTCCCAGTTGTACTGCTTCATCTGGTTCTCTAGCAGCTCGAGACGCGTCTTCACGAACTGCTCGTAGTTACCGGTGTAGTACTTGAGCCGCTTCTGCGTCATGTGGACGATGTTCGTGCAGACACCGTTGAGGAAATCCTGCGAGTGGGAAATGATCACCAAGATGCGCTTGTAAGTCTTCAGCTCCTCCTCCAGCCACACGCACGCGTCCAGATCGAGATGGTTGGTCGGTTCATCAAGCAGCAGCAGATGTGGTTTCACGTACAGTGCCCTGGCCAGCGCGATGCGCATACGCCAGCCACCGGAAAAGTCCTTCGCCGCCTTCTCCTGCATCTCCTTGGAGAACCCGAGACCGTGCAGGATACGTGAAGCTTTCGCCTCCGCCTGATCCGCCGACATCTCGTCCAATCGATCGTAAATATCCATCAGCTGCTCCTGCGCCTCGTCGTCCTCCTGGTCGACGAGCGCGTCCGCCATCTTCTCCAGCTTGATGCGTTCCTCGTCCACCTCCATCACGCACTGGATGGCGCTCTTTGAGCTGGCCGGAATTTCACGCGTCAGATGAAAGATGTCGATGTGATCCGGGATAGCGACCTCGCGATTGCCAAGCACGGACAGCAACGACGATTTGCCGCACCCGTTCGCCCCGAGCAAACCGTATCGTCGGCCGCAGTTCAACTCCAGCATCGTGTCCTGCAGCAGTTCGCTGCCAAAGAAGGTGATCGAGAAGTTGGAGAACTTGATGTCACGCGATCGCGGATGCACCGCCAAAGAGCCGGTACATGCGCGGGCTTCCGCATTGATCCGTGCCTCTTCGTCCAGCTTCGCACACAGTGCCTCTGTCGATGAGGAAGAAAGTGCCAAAACAACAAAAACACATAAAACACTTGACATTGAACACGGCTCTCAGCAGAATCGTTACCTTCCTCCGTCATATCGGCAGACACGGCAACACCGTTGGTGCCACCGTTCTCGATCTTCTTCTCATCCTTCTTCGTGACCGGGATGCTTTTCTTGTTGCGGCCCTTTTGCTTCTTGTCCGGTGCCATTGTGTGTTGTACAGGGGTGAGTTAAAACTGCACACGACGATGGGAAGAAGAATAAAAGAAGAGTAAGTAACACACACACGCATGCAACTGCACCATTGCATAGCAAATTGCCATTTCTCGTCAGGTTGCCCTTAAGAAAACAGTTATCTATATTATTTGCGATAGGCAATGAAATGGAAAGTTGCGACCAAAAGACACGAAAAGTGTCGAACACGCCAGAAACACTTCAAATAATGTTCCAAATTTGTATTCACAGCTCGCGTTAGAAGAATTAGGTCGAAATTTGCTTCCGCAATCGATGCACGGGCGCATGGGATGCAGACGGAGCAGTTACTCCAGCTTACACTTGAAACTACTTTTTTTATCGGGAAAATGGACCATGCGTTGGCAAATCGCTATTTAGCACAAATTGATAGCGGATTTTACCTTAAAAAGATAGTTTTTAACACTCGTTCGTATTTCGGGGCGCCTGTACAACACTCTGACAATTGCGAAAGAAGGATTTTTTTCTGCGCGCGGCGGCATCAAAAAAACACATGTTTCATGACAGCTGCCGCACAAGGTGCTTAGAGCGGACGCAACTATCAAACCATAAATTGGTTCGAAAATTTGCGAAAACTACATTTGTGGTTTTACGTTTTTTTCTGGGTAAAACGAAGCGCATAAATGTGGAATATGGAATATGTACATCAATCGACGGTAATCGACGGCAATTGACTTATTGTAGAAAATTTTCTGGCACGTACGGTAAGCATCGGAGCTTTTAGAGATCTCTAGCGATGGATGGTGCTCGTTTTTCGAAATTCTATTTGAATGTCATTGAAGTTAAATATTTTCACCATATATATTCAAAATATATTTTCTAGTCAAGTACTAGGTGAATTTATTTAATTTCAGATCATGTTAACTTACAACAATTCAGGAGACATACTCGTAGAATAACACGCATTATCATCTGATACACATCTGTCAAGTCTGGTTGTGCATGAGCTGACCTGGCAACCATTTCATCTCAGCATCTTTTCATTGTCAGCAATCAGCAGAAAAAAAAACATTGTGAAAAAACCGAGAACCAAAGCAGAGGTGTTTGTGCTTACGCCGTTTTCAAAACGAACAGAGCTATAAAGGAAACAATATTCTTCGCATTTTAATCGCTACAATGAAGTTCCAATACAAGGAAGAGCACCCGTTCGAGAAGCGGAAGGCGGAGGGAGACAAAATACGACGCAAATATCCGGACCGTGTGCCCGTAAGTATCACTATGATTTTCTTTTTCTTGGCTTTCTCTCGATTGGTGGTAGCAATGGACGTTGTTTGTTTGTGTCGCCTGTGTGCACCTGTGCAGCGTACACCACCTCCTCGAATGATATGGATTTCAGAAAATATGGCATCATGCATTTGGCCATGAGTAAGAAAGTGTTGTGATGAAATACGAAGCAGGAACAATTTCCACTTCCGCTTCTGGACAGTATCGTTCAATGCCAGGGGGGCTAGGTTGTTCTGGATGCAAAATTTTCTTGCAATTCAACATTTTAACGCTGCGAACATTGAGATTTAGATTTTGCTCATGTTTCAAGGTTATTGCGTCATGGAAACGCCAGTTCAGGAGCAGCAAAAGGCTGCTTTGTTTCTTTTTTCGTGCGCTGTGTGTAAGTCAACCATGACACGATCAGATCGTACGTATCTACTTCGCAGTAAGGTTTTTGCCTTTCCATACACACACTCTCGCACACGCAATACGTTGTGTAGGGTGGTGAGGGAGGGGCGCTCATTGCAAATAAGCTGCTGTGTTTTGACCGTGTTGAAATTTCCTACCTCGTTCTACCTGGTAGCGAAAAATACATCAAACCGAATCAAGAATAAGAAAATGAAAGAGCCTCCTACATGTCCTTATCTAAATGGAAAAACAAATAGATGAATCATCGTATGGTATGGTTCATACGAGAAGTAGCGTTCGAAATCGAAAACAATCGAACAAGAAAATCAACAACAACAGCAACAGCAGGTTTATTGTCACAGACAGTTCATGCGCAGGTAGAACTACACAAACACACGAGCGAGCTTGGCGGCGCTTGTGTGCGTGAACAGGTTTTTCTTGCTTTGTGCGCATGGTCATGCCATTGAATAGTACACTCACGAATACAGCCGTCACGCAGAGGGCACAATAACAAAGTGAGACAAATAACACAGCAAATACGACCCCCTCGTACGGCTTGCTTGGATCAGCTGTGTTTGGCTTGGTGTTGAAAACCTCGCGACTACAATAGATTTTTCAGCACAAGGAAGAAAGATGATCCCGTATCCGTTCCTGCTATCGAGACCCGTTCCTCTCAGGTTTCAAATTGTGCCAAAAGCTTTTCGGTGCACCATGAGCTGATGCGTCTGCGTCAGCTGGCATTTTTAGCATTGTGCACAATAAACAACAACATTCTCAAAATGAGGTCAGACTGTCGCTACTGCATATTGATAAGCCCTTTCCTTCTCCTTCCTGATGCATATAATTATAGAAGGAAGGATCACCTGTCGATTACTACTTGGAGATAAAGATTGCCGATTTTTTATTTATATTCCGAACCACATCACCCACCACCATCTTTTTATTTCTTGTTCTGCAGGTGATTGTTGAAAAGGCACCGAAGGCTCGCATCGACGATTTGGACAAGAAGAAGTATCTAGTCCCATCCGATCTGACCGTAGGACAGTTTTACTTTTTGATTCGCAAACGGATCCATCTCCGCCCGGAAGATGCGCTGTTTTTCTTCGTAAACAATGTCATTCCACCGACGTCGGCCACCATGGGCTCGTTGTACCACGAGCACCACGAGGAGGACTACTTTCTCTACATCGCCTACTCAGACGAGAATGTGTACGGCGCTGGTTGTAGCAACAGCGAGAGCAACTAAGAGCAACCGCTGCCGTAATCAGCAAATATTATTCTGTGTTTAACTAACAAATTATTCAAGTGAAAACAGGAAACCGACACACTACACAAAACACAACACGCTGAAACTTGTGATGATAAAAAAAAAACAAAAAAATGTTAAAAAGCCATTCTCTTGTACAAGCGCATACATACCACGTTCTCTCTCTCCCTCTCTCTACATCCATCCCTATAATTTCTTCGTTTGATGTTTTGCGGCCATACTATTGATTCGCACTACATCTCCATCCCAATGTTTCCGTTTCTTCACTATAGTGAGAACGTTGTTGCGTTTGATTATCTATCCCTTCTCTCCTTTTGTGGTTATTTTTTCTAATGGGGTTATAGTTACATAAAGCTAGGCCGTGTATTGAACTGCGTATTTTATTTAATGCAAAAATAAGAAAAAAAAAACTGTATAAGTAGGTTTAATGGAAAAATAAAACAAAAAAAAACTTAAAAAACTGATCCATGGCGCAATGCTTCTTTATTTGTGGTGTACAAATGTGGGAAGTCTATGGGTACAGTGTGGAGCAGAAATAGTAGAACTAATTTTCGTCATTATAATTACACCGAGTAGTACAATGTGAGCGAACCAAAATCCGGCGCTCATATCCTCACTTTAAGCCAATCTTTTTCTTGTAGAACGGATTGATCGGGCTCGGTATGAGGTTCGGTTTCAGCAGGCTCTTGGAGGGCTTTTTGCTTGAATCGAACGGAAGCTGGGGCGAGCTTTTCACCTGCTTGATGTGTTCCACCAGATCTTGGGCAACATTTTTGTTGAGCGCAATCTTCACCCGCTTCCGGGCCGGTGTCGAGGGATCCTCGCCATCCGCCAATGCAGCGACCGGCGTGGATGAGGCCCGCTTCAGGGATGCTGTTTTTTTCTTCACGGGCGTCTTTACTTCCGCCGATAATTTCCCGGGCTTCGGCATTACTGCCTTCAATTTGCGCGATGGGATGAAGTACTCTTCTTCACCCTCTTTCATAGGTTCTGACCATTCGTCCTTCGTGGCGAAGGGTTTGCTATCATTGGTGGTCGTGACGGTGGCAGGATTACCATTTGTCTGTACCTTCTTCTTAGTTTTCTTCGTAAGGGAATCCACTGGAGCAACGGATGTCTGTTTTTTGGATTTCTTCTGCTCTGGTTCAGTGATAGGTACGAGCTGTGGTACTACATCGTCGCTGACCGTGTTAGCCAATTTCTGCTTCTTCTTCTTAAGGCGCTCCATTAATAGTTTCATTTTTTCCTCCTTTTTACGCTGCAGAAGTTCCAGTTTGACCTGCTTACGGGCCATAGCAGGACTGACCTTGGGCAACCTTACTCGTTTCTTTTTAGTTTTTGCTACCTTCTCTGTTGCGGGGACGGCTACTTGATGTTCCTGTCCCATCGCATCACCGCTTTCATCCGCCTCGTCCGCTGTTCCATTGGTTTCACCGGCCTCTGCTGCCGCGTTCCGTGCAGCTTTATTTTCCGTTTTGGCCTCCAGTCGTGCGCGCTGTAGCTTCTTCTGCAATCTACGCTCCTTTTTCTTTTCCTTCAAACTTTTGGGCTTCTCGCCGACCAAATCCTTGCGAAACTTTTCTAACTTCTGCACAGTTTCTTCGATGTCGACGTGATAGTCCCGCGGGTTAATGCTTGGCACACTCTTCACACCCAGCGGGTACACACCGTCGGCGAATTTGGTGAACTTCCGCACCATCTCTACCGCACGCTTTTTACCATTGGTGGTTACGTACGATTTGTAGCGATACTTTTCAAACAACTCCACTATTTCGAGCGGGTCAAACTCAATTTGAGGAATATCGACGTTCACACGGCCAGCCCGTGGGTCCAACACCTTTTCTGTGTCCTTTGCGGCTTTTTTGGACTCCTCTTCTTCGTCGCCGTTGCCTTCTTCACCTCCTTCCTCTTCAGTTTGATTATTTGCTGAACCTTCTTGGTCCCCATCTTCACCATCTCCTGTGTTTGCGTCACCGCCCTCTTCACCGTTCTCTAAATCTTCTTCATCCACAAACTCTACATTGTTAATATTACCGGAAATAAAGTTTCGTTCCTTCCACATTGCAAATTTTTCCTCAAACATCTGACCCAACTCCGACTGTTGCATTAGCGAGTGGAAGATGTTTCTTTTGATGGACTGACTGACCGTGCCATCGTCCGTCGTTAGCATGTGCCGTACAAACACATCCAGTATCTGTGTCACGGTCGGTTTTGGAATATCCCCATCCGACACCTTGGCAACCTCGTTCAGGAATAGATCGTTGAAATGGTTCATCAACCCGTACGAGGCAACGTTGCGGTTCATAATCGTCTCGTCTATGCATTTTGTGAAATGTTCCACGTGATCCTGCTGCCACCCGGCTTCATGAAGCGCAACCAATGCGTGGCGTGTAATACGTCGTACAAGCTGCAATCGAGTACACGGAAAAACGAAATTAGAGATCTTTACTTCCCTTCAACCAAAACCTTCACATACCATCATGAATTTATCTATACGCCAACGATCAATGCCGAACCACTCGTTACCCATGGTGATGAGGAAAGCCTTGAAGAACTGCATCGCTATTGGAACGTTGTGTTCGAAACAGTGCAAAAGTGATCCGAGAGATTCGGACAGCTCTTCCTGGACCAGCGGCTTGTCCGACATCCACATGCAGTAGAATAGTCCCTTCCACAAACGCAAAAAGTCCCCATCGCTGAAAGCTGCAACGATCAGGCACGGAATGGAGCAGAAGCAACAATTATAACAACCATCCGTGCGCGAACATCCCGACGGTTCTTACCAAAAGTGCTTTGACTACGTGTAGAAAGCCAGGTTTTCAGGTTCTTCAAAACACGCCGGCGCATCGTAGCATCGTTACCGGCGAGTGTCCGAGCGAACTTGATCTCTTGTGCGATGATGGACGCTTTGTTTGAAGACGCTTTTTTATCCATCTTCTTAGCGTTTGTGGTGTTTTCCGTGGCAATTACTGCTTCGTCCTGCTTGACGACCATACTTCCCGCTGGAATCTCAGTGTGCCGTGTGTTGAACCACGAGAAGGGGCAGCAGTATTTTGACGCGTGAACACGTGCGTGCAGGGGCCCAATAGTTCACGGACTGTTATTGCGGCGTGTGATAATACATGCAAGCGAAACTTTAAAATAAATTAGTGCGTTATGGCCTCTGTGTGGTTGCAGGGCCTGCCGAAACAGAAAATTCGCAACTATCGCGACTAGTTTGAGTTTTTAATTCGCACACAGCATCCCCGACTATTTGCGAGCTTCACGTCCACGTTGGTTTGTTTATACGGACATGGTTGTTGACATTTCGTTGACGTGTGGAATTTACGTTTTTGCGATTTTGCAAGAGTTGAAACCAGCTTGAGATGCACACAAACCTTGACGAAGTGTAGTTGTAATCTTTTTCAACTCAAGTATGACATAAAAATTGACTCTATTTCAACTATTGAACGTTTCTTCATCGACAGAATCTTGTTGCACTGCGGGTACGTCAATGCTGAACCATCTTCGTGTTCTTCTTACTTCCGATTTGTCAGTGTTTTTTATCTTAAAAAAGTGAGGAAAATAATCCCGGAAAACACTACCTTTCTGACTCATCTAAAACTGTTTTTTGTTGGCCATCTTTTGTTGGTCATTTCCTGCAGAAACCCTTTGTGAAGACGTACAAAAAGAGCACTGGAGTAATACTATGGCCGCAACGCTAAAACCTTATCTGACGGCGGTTCGTCACACCCTAACGGCAGCTATGTGCCTGAGCAATTTCTCGTCGCAGGTCGTGGAACGGCACAACAAACCCGAGGTGGAGGTCCGTAGCAGTAAGGAGCTGCTGCTGACTCCGGTTGTGATATCGCGTAATGAGAAAGAGCGCGTGCTAATCGAGACAAGCGTCAATTCCGTGCGCATCAGTATTGCTGTGAAGCAGGCGGATGAGATCGAGAAAATCCTCTGCCACAAGTTCACCCGGTTCATGATGATGCGAGCGGAAAACTTTATCATCCTGCGGAGGAAACCGATCGACGGGTACGATATCAGCTTCCTCATCACAAACTTCCACACCGAGCAGATGTACAAGCACAAGCTGGTGGACTTTGTCATTCACTTTATGGAAGAAATCGATAAGGAGATCAGCGAAATGAAGCTGGCCGTCAATGCCCGTGCCCGTATTTGCTCGGAGGAGTTTCTGAAGCGATTCTAAGCACATTAGCATTGCGGCTGCTCTCCTTGTTTGCTTCATTTCAAACGATGTTCTACTGTTCCATTAAACAAAGGTATGTCTCAACTGCTTTCTGTGTGGTATATATGTTGAATTCCATTTACTGTTTCGATTTTTCCGGCCTCTTTTTTTCTTATAGCATTTAAAGTTTCGCCGCACACTAGCCAAAACTTATTTAAAAGGAAGCGCGGCAACAAAGTTTAGTGTAAGTAAAATCGTGTATTAGTCCTTTCGGATTCCGTGTCGCATTGTAAGATCAAAACGAGACAAACGCGTAAGTCATTGGGTTCATGATTTTATCTACCACAGAAATTCATACGATAAACACAGTTGTGAAGAGACCGAAATATAAGATTTACAATACGAAAGAGAAACAACCTTTCACTGGAGATCCTCCGTTCAGTTTCTATTTACGGTTTTTCTTCAGACTGCAACCTTCGCCCTGGAACTCTTGAAATTTCGTATCCTCCGATTTTGGCTCTATTTGGTCCGTTTTTCTGACACTTCTGTCAAATCGTAGCAATCCATACGGATGATCGTAGTCGGGGATGCCGCGAACGTAGGTTTGTCTTTGGACCGTCGGCGCCTCATTCGTACCATTGTCTTTCTTCTTTTTCCCATCCAATCTGGTTCCTTCACCCTTGAACGCTATGAATCCGGTTGGTTCCGGCATCAGCTCGGTCGGATCGATGGTCATGGGTTCTTCTTCCTTCTCTTTCCGTTCCGGTTCGGTGTAGCCCACAGGAGGCGCAAACTCAACGTTCATATCACACTCGATAATCGTAACGGCCGGTCCGGGTTTCGTCTCCAGCACGGACAGCTCATAAGTGGTGTTGTTATACTTAATCGCAATTAAATCTCCCGTCGTTAGGCAAGCAAAATTTCGTAAACAGTTCTCCAGCACCGCCTTTGGATTCGTAATGTCCAAGAACTCTACACTCTGTGGCTGGAACTTGGAGTATGTGGCCACCGGGATGGAGACACTTTCGATCTCGACGATGTCACCCTCTTCCAGCAGCAGATTGCGCATCATCCAGTAGGGGATGTAGATTTTGCCCTCGTCCGCCACGAACTCCAGCACACCAGCGTGAGTGCTACGATTTATCGAACCGTTGGTAAGCTTGAACAACATCGGATATACCACATTCAGCCTCGTCAGCTGATCCAGCGCTGATGGTGGCATGATAATTTTGCCTCCATTCTCCACATCCTGACGCTCGTTGCCGGGCAGCATCGATACCGAGTAGCATTTGTACGTAGTATTAAATGGTCGAGAATGGTCCGGAAACATCATATTGAACCCGTTGAACTGAAACTAGCCAAATAGCCCGTGAGGACAGTTCGAAACAAAGAATCGAATGGGTGTCGCAAGCTACCCTTAACTTACCATATTGCTGTGATTTTATTCGGCACTACGCTTTCGGTTAAAAGTTGATGAAAATTATCTAAATAAACTCTGTAACGTCGTAGGAAAATTGTGCAGTCTTTTCTATACGATTTTCGCGATGACGATGTTTGTTTTCGATAAAGTGTATTTTGTGATGTGATCTGTCAGCAGTGTTTGGATGGTTTTTGTTTGTCAGCCGAATATGGTTAAGATAGGTCTATACTGGGTACGAATAAGAACAAAATGTTTACAATTGTTAGTGTAATTATGGTTAATATGGTGGCTCTAATGTGGTTAATTTGGTAACAAAAAAAACCGTTCACAGATTTTTAATAAAACTTTAAATCACCATTGTTTGTCATGTCGCTTTAGATTTAGCAAACATCAACACAATTGCAAGTGCACCGCCTCAGCACGCCGCCATACAAAATGCAGTTGCTATCACGTACTGCATAAAATGTAATCAAAACCCAACAATCAAACTGTAAGTAATTATTTGGTGCATTTTTATAAACGTTTAATAAAATTTGCCTTATTTCGCTTTTCCACATCATTCTCAGGCGCAACTACACGAGTTCATACATAAGCACCGACGCAAAATGTGCATTTTTTTTAATGGTCTGACATTTCTCCTTATTGTGCTTATAAACAAAAGTGTTAAGAACGATTCGTTCGCTGAGAACGAGAAAAAAAAATCTGTGCAATATATTATCATTTATCTCTGGAGAAATGTGCGGCAGGTAGCTGAGTTTCATAGTATTATGCAAATTCCATAAACATTTTCATCGTGTATCGTGGCATCAGAAGAGAAGGCAAATAGAAGCGAAAAGCATCAGCCTTAACATAGGATCGTGTTTTATGTGAAAGTTATCATTTTTGTTCGACAGAGTGACATTCAATGCTATCATAAAATGTACCAGAAACACTTACAATCGATGATACCACATGCTCGAAATAATGTTTCCACTGAGGGACCCGTACCGCACGTTGCTTCGGTGGCACGTGTAGCATCACAAAATGGTTCAGATGGTGTAGCGCACGTTACATACGCAGGAGGTATGCAAGCGGTGGTCCCGTCGGTAGGGCCTCCCGTAAGGAATGTCATGGAGAAGAGAACATACGAAGAGGTGTTCAAAGAGGTCCTGGGAAAAAGGCTAAGTGGGCAGAGTGTTAAAGTGGAACCAACGAATCCAAAAACAGCGGTCGAACTGGTACCATCAAGCTCGACCATACAGGTAAGTTGGCCTGGGGATGCCGCAACAGCTCGGCATGTTTTACTTATGAATATCTTAGACTCTACAGGAACGGGAATATATAACGACGGTGTATAACATTACACCGCGAGAGTTGCCGTCGGTATCCGCACCCAGTTTGGTACGGTTGAACACAGTGTCCAGTAACGATGGGTTACGAAAACAGCTTACATCGTATCCTTCACTTCCGTCAGCAAAATCGACCATGGAAGGTATCTCCTATCAAAAGACGCTACCGAATGCGTACGCAAAGCAGCTAATGAACATTACCAAGTGTAATTTGTCAAAAGCTGAGTTGGCTTTGCATTCGACAGATGTGAAACGGACGACGAGTCCTCTTGTGATGGTAGCTAATTCCAAGAAGGTATAACGACACATACATTTATTCACATTTAATTGTTGATTATTGTTTAATTACCTTCCACTTGTAACTTGCAGATGCCGGATGGATTGATCGAGCATAAGCTTCATAATCCAGCCTTCATCGTAAACCAACAGGACATCTACCGACGAATAAAGCAAAAGCATGAGCGTCGTGACGCACCGAATCCTACATTGGATATGTTCACCAAAAATGCGGATAAGGTGATGGTAACGAATCATCGTTCCAATGTGATGTTTACGATAGTACAACCGAAGATAACATCCCCTGCTCCAGCACATGTGTACGGTGCGCCAGAAATAAGTACCAAACATCCGCTGCCACAGCAGCCGCACCAACAATATACCATTGTGCAGCGTGAATCCGAAGGCAGCAATGTCTGGAACGTTGTGCAGCAGGCCACCTCCGGAAATAGTACCGAACCACCACCCGCTCACAGTGTTGCCGTTGATTCGACGAGCAAGAAATCGTATGGCACTACGCTTTCGTTTGCTGCAACATCGAACGCTATCATTCAAACGCGCCCTAGCAGCAATCGGAATGAATTTAACGTTCAAGAAGAGGTGTTGAATTTGGACATCAAGCACGAAACCGGTGGAAACAGAGTTGCCGAAAAGCAGCTTCATCCGCTACACTTGCATGCACCTGCGATATTACCAAAATCAACATCGGCACCTAGTCCGACGTCTGCTGCGACGGAACTAGCTAAAAATCTCATGTCATCAAACGCGATATCGAAACCTGCTTCAGTTCCGACGAAAGTACAAATGCTTACTGCATTGCCATCTTCTTCAGTATCAGTTGCACCGAACAATGTGTTATGTAAGTATGCTGCTGCCAAAATAATGAAAGTAAATGAAATAACACCAAGTCACGTATTTAGGGCAACAATTGCCAAAGTACGACCTACAACAGCTACTGGCCCACGTAAAAACAGCTCATCAACAGTTGCTGGATAACAGTCAACATCAACAGCAAACGCGGGAGCAAACTGGAGCGATACAATCGAAGCTACCATCGCAAACGAGTGCAAATTGTGCACAGGTTGCTACACCTGCGGCTTGTACGGCAAACAATGGTATGTTCATAATTTGGAACCTACGATTTTATTAATTATGGCCTAAAAAGAATGTATATGCTATACATATCATCGAAAGATTAGTATAAACTGATTTTATATATTCTTTATAAAACTAGCCTCGATAGCTCAACCTGAACCGCTTTCGGGAAATCCCATCGCCGCATACTCGTACACCGCGATCAGAAATTCCGCGAGCGATGACATTTTCTTCCCGGCGGGCCATGAAACGTCACAGAAACGAAAGATCCAACAGAATGAACGCGATACGGTGAAGAAGCGTCGTTCGAAGCCGAAGCACAATCGTCCGGAGGGGCAATTTTTACAGAACGGCCCGTGCTATCAGGTTGCTTCGCGGTTACCCCGTTGCCGTGAGTGTGGCCGATCGGCGGCAGTACGTTCCCGTAATGCATCCATTATCTTCTGTCGCTTTATAGCGTTTCGCAAGCTAAGGTATCGTATCAAACAGACAAACAGTAACAGGTTTGCATTGTGACGAGGAATGTCGTGTTCTCCGTCGCTGCAGGTACAACGACTCCGGGCAGCTGGAGGTGGCTGGCTTCGCTGATCCGTTTCTAGACGCTAAGGAACCGGACGTGAGCCTGTGGAGCGCGAATCTGCAGAAAGTCCCGGCGGATTTGTCGATGGAAAAGTCAAAATTTCTGCTCGGACAGGTGGGATACAAGTTTTGCGAGCTGTTTCACCAGGAAAAAGAAGCATATTTTGAGCACTTGTCGGAGGGTAGGTTACAATTTTTGTTTGATTATGCTGATTGGAATTATGTATTTTTTTTAAATAAATTTTTAATTCTTTGATTTAGATAAAACCATTGCCTGGAAGCAACCGGTACAGGGTGTGCGGGAGATGTGCGACGTTTGCCAAACGACGCTGTTCAATCATCATTGGGTTTGCTCTACGTGCGGGTTCGTTGTTTGCATCGATTGTTATAAGGTCAGTGTTTGTTGGTTGTCGTAAATCATTGCATTATTACTTTGCGCGTAGCAAAAAAATCATTCTACATTAATTTATCTCGGTTGCAGTGTCGCAAAAATGGTATTATTACGGTGGAATCGACTACCAAAGACAAGGACACATACAATTGGTTGCTGTGCAGTGGCACGAAGGAACCGCACGTACAGGCGCACTTGATGCTAACACAAATCATCCCCGGAAAGTGTCTGTACACACTGGTGCGTCAAATGCACGGTATTTGCGCGCTGCTCGAAATTCCGCTCAACTGCGAGTGTCCCTTGGGCAATGAATCTTTGTTTAGAAACATCAAAGATCAGCTTGAATTCATCTACCCGATTCCACCGACCGTTGACGGTTTCGACGCGGCAACCGACGGTGGACAGGTGTCTATAACCATTAAGCGAATTGAGCAAATGGGCATGAGCACGACGGACGCTAACGTACTCGACGGTAATGGTCCGTTGGAGTGTCGGGTAATTTTTACCCAACGTCAATCTGGTGAAAGTGGCCAGTCGCGGCAAAACAATGAAGACGAAGTGTGCAAGGAGAAGCAAGGCTACAGCTTTGAAGGATTCGAACACGAAATCGAAACCGATGGTGATCATTTTGACGAGAGCCTGTACAAGATCCCGGAGCCGAAGGAGATGAAGAAGGAGAACGTGGACAAAAAACTGGAAGAACGGGTAGAAGATACGAACAAAGCGAGCAATACCGTAGATGTCAAAACAGAAACTGATCTCATACAGTCCAGTGTGACGGATGATGCTAGCCACCTTGCACAGCAAAATGTGGGTAATGGAACTTCAATCGGAACTGGTAAAGGCGAGTACATTGACAACACTCTGTACAGTAATGAAAATAACGTGAATCACAATTGTGGAGTTGTAGAGGCTACAAAAGAGGAACTAGCTGACGGTACAACGAATGGGAATGGTTCCAATAACTCACCCATACCACCACCAGCGGTTCCTTACAGCGAAGAAGATCGTTTCAAGCCGTCCCCCTCGGTGGACCATCGAACGTTCGTTATGATAATGAAGCAGGTGGTAAAGTTTGATAAAACTATTTTCAAACTGCTGCAACCCCATATGGCCGTAATGACGACGCAACTGAACGATTTCGTCGAGTGTGTTAGCATCCAGCGCGATCGGGTGCAGCAGTTCGCGAAGGACTTTCTGCACGAGTTTATCTTCCTGCGGGGCCAAAACAGCACCGACGATATGACGAACGAGCGGCTCATCGTGGAGTACAATCGTAGCATGAAGGAAAGACCACGGTATCGAAACAAGGCAGAGCGTAAAATGAATCTAACCGAATCGAAACCACTCTACCCGACCGTTGCCCACGAGTGGCTGTGCAATGGCAAGCTGCTGCGGTTGCTGGATCCGCTCGCCGTGCATAACTATCGCGCCTTTCACGAACAGTGGGAACGTGGTCAGCCGGTGATGGTGTCGGCCGTCTCGAGCAAGATGAACATGAACCTGTGGGTGCCGGAATCGTTCGGACGCGATTTCGGTGAGCAGATGAACGATCTCATCAACTGCTTCAACGGGAAGATCGTGCGGGGTCACTCGATGAAGGTGTTTTGGGATGGGTTCGAGGAAATCGATGCACGGTTGGTGGACGAGCGTGAACGTCCAATGATGCTGAAGCTCAAGGATTGGCCACCGGGTGACGATTTTGCTGAAATGATGCCGACCAGGTTCTACGACCTGATGAAATCGCTCCCACTCGGGGAGTACACGCGGCGCGAGGGCCGCCTCAATTTAGCTAGCCGGTTGAGCAGCTTTTTCGTGCGACCCGATCTCGGGCCAAAGATGTACAGCGCGTATGGGTCGGCGTTGCATCCTACGAAGGGCACGACTAACCTCCATCTGGACATTTCCGACGCGGTGAACGTGATGGTGTACGTCGGTGTACCGAAGGATGTACCGAAGGCGCGCTATAACGAGAAGATTGTTGAGCTCATCGATGCGGAAGATTGTGATTATTTGACGCGACAGCGGGTGCGCCAGCGGAAGGAGCTGCCGGGCGCGCTCTGGCACATCTATCACGCACAGGATGCGGACAAAATACGGGCGCTGCTGAACAAAATCGAACTGGAACGGGGCGGTACGATCAAACCGAACCACGATCCGATTCACGACCAGAAGTGGTACCTGGATCGGAACATGCGCAAACGGCTGCAGCAGGAGTACGCGGTGGAAGGGTACGCGATCGTCCAGTGTGCCGGTGACGCCATATTCATACCGGCTGGGGCACCGCACCAGGTGCGCAACTTGCATAACTGCATCAAGGTAGCGGAAGATTTCGTGTCGCCAGAAAACATCGCACACTGTCTGAAGCTGACGAACGAGTTTCGCCATCTCAGCCGAACCCACTCGAACCACGAGGATAAGCTGCAGATAAAAAATATCATCTACCACACGGTGAAGGATGCCGTTTCGTGCATTACGAATCCCCTGATAAAGATGACGGAACCGTAGCGCCATCGATCGCAGCTGTAAGAAGCAGCTGTAACGAAGAAATTTCGTGTTTGTGTGCGTGTGTGGTTTTTGTGTACATTGTACTAGTAGTAAGGAGTCTAGAACAGTTTCAGCGTTAAAAAGTATAGTATTGTGGAATATTAGTGAAGCACATGAACGATATTAAAGGAAAGCAACCTGCAAGACGATCGTGAACACGTGAATAATGTTCCGTGTCTATTTTGTTCTTTCGAAGGAAAGGTATTTGGCCAACGAAGGAAATGCAGGAATAATTTATTTATCACTATACTACAATGATATCATCAAGAGGAACAAACTAGTATCAGGTAGGTGACTAGTGGAAGCACTAAGTTGTCGATTTGATCCGTCCTCGATTCGACGAGAGCGTTAACTATTATTGCAATACCGGCGTAGGCGGCCCTGCTTACCGTCAGATGTATCACTCCGGTGTGATACAGCAAACTAACGACCAGTGCTTGCAGGAAAACAGATGCGATCGTTCCTTCCACTGATTTGTTTGTGCCGGCTAGAAAGAGGAACAACGATTACAGTAATTCGGTGCTGTTTCCTTACTTGCATACTATAAGGAATACTCTACCGTGCCACTTATGTTTGCCGAAGTAGTACCCCGCTACGCTGGCCGCTGTATCGCCGACTCCGATCGAAAGCACACCCGCCGAAAGGGTGAGCGCTTGCAGTCCGCCCGAGTTGGTTAAATCGCATGGTGATGGATGTAGCCAAAGGGGCAAGGAACATCCAACGAGCAGATAGATTGGTGTTAGGGCGATTGCACCGGAATCCTTTTCATCGATGAATAGATTCACTGCCATGTTCAGAGCATTTGCAACTGGTGCTAATTGTATTAAGCGGGCCATCTGAAACCGAACGCACAGAGTGAATTTCATTCGCATGTTTATTGCAGATGCTGAACTGTCGAATGTTACCTCTAGCACAATCAAAACGGCCAACATTAGGCCACTGGCAAGATACAGCAGCCGGCACTGGTACCACAGACCTGGACCGTACACAAGAACGATCAGGAAGTGAAAGACTTTGCGTGTGGCGGTCGTTGTGCGGCGTCCGTAATTAAATTGCCACATAACGAAGGTGACAGTCAGCAGCAGGAGTGCCAGGTACATGCCGGTCGTTATCATTGTCTGCATATCGTTGGCAAAGAAAAGCAGCAAGTGTGTAACTGCCGGAAGCTTGCCAATGGGATATAAGGCTAGCAATGCACTGGTGACGACCAGTGCGATCCAAAAAGGGATTGTTTTGCGAAGCCACCGAAGTGAGTTTGTCGCCCAAACTAGCACCGATATTCCTGAAAGGCCGATCTGAAGGAATAACAATGCTTTAATTTTTTTCTCTATGTGAATCTATTATGAAACGGTGGGAATTAGAGTAACACCTGCAGAATAGAGTAGATAATTTTCATTTCCGTGTACGCTACGTCGGGTCGGGTTGCTTGCGGAAGCTGCAACAACGCGCAGTATGCAAATGCAACAAATCCCTGCCCCACGATGCATGCCTCTCCGAACGTGAAACTGTTCGGTATCGCCCGGAGCATCGTGAAGTAGATCCTGTCGTACAGCAGGATCGGTATGGCGGCACTGAACATTCCAAATACAGCATTTTCCTTAAGGCACACTGAAAACAGGCCCCAAATGAGACTAGCTAGTACGAGCGTTAGCAAAACGGTTTGTCGACGGTTCCAGTAGGATTTTAGCTGGCCACGGATGACAAACGACTGTAGCAATAGACCAAAGGTTACTATTACGGTGCGTTTGTAATCCCGTGGCAGGTGTTGATGGTGATCGTGCTGATAAGGCCTAAAAACGGTTGCTGCATAGCAGGCTGGGAGCAATGTGCAAAGCCACCATCCATCGCTAGCACCGGGGCTATGCAAATAAAGTTTAGATACATATTATAGTCATACGGTTTATAGTTAGTTGTATACTGATACTAACACAAGTTTTCCGGCTTACCGTGTTCTGTAGGAAACGCTCATCTTTTTGAGCTCGTCACACAATCAACTTACGGCCCATAGCTCAACAGATAATCAACACAAACTTGTGTTGATGCAGGGTTCGTTCGTTGAACATGAAATTCAAATCAATCTGAAATCGCAATTCATTCGAAAAAACGGGATGTCTGTTGCTTTATTTCAATTTTTTTTATTATAACTATAACAAAGTTTGTTGAAACTTTTTTCCTTCAATATAATAAATTAAAATGTCCAAACCGTGGGGAATCCGCTCCGTTCTTTCGCCCGGTGAAAAACACTCAAAACAAACACTGTCACTTGACAAACGTCAAATTGGTCAGCTGCCGCGTTGTGGGAATAAAAAATAAAAACAATAAAAAACTTTGCTAGTGCAACAATTTGCAATAGGCGAAATATTGTGGGGTTTTGTGATTTCGTGATTGATTTTAACGATACAAAATGACTAAAACACGCTTCAATACCTACGATGTGGTGTGCTCGGTGACGGAATTGCAGAAGTAAATATTTCTTTCCGCATTTCTTGTTCGCTTAACTTAACAATGATTTATAATTATTCTCCTCATCCTTGCAGACTGATTGGCATGCGGGTCAATCAAATCTATGACATTGATAACAAAACTTACCTGATACGGTTGGCTCGTAATGAGGAGAAGGTGGTATTACTGCTGGAATCGGGTCTTCGCTTTCACACCACCAGCTTCGAGTGGCCCAAAAACATGGCACCGAGCGGGTTCACGATGAAGCTGCGCAAACATTTGAAAAACAAGCGGTTGGAAAGTCTGCAACAGTTAGGGGTTGATCGAATCGTCGATTTTCAGTTCGGTACGGGAGAAGCGGCGTACCACGTTATCCTAGAGTTGTACGACAGAGGCAACATTTTGCTCACGGACTGTGAACTTCGCATTCTGAACATTTTGCGACCGCACGTCGAGGGTGAAGAATTGCGGTTCGCAGTTCGTGAAAAGTACCCGAAGGATCGCGCCAAACAGGATAAGGGGCCACCTTCGATGGAACAGATAAAGGAAGCGATTCAGAAAGCCTATCCGGGGGAAACACTACGTACGGCGCTGAACCCGGTGCTCGAGTATGGTGCGTCCGTAATCGATCATGTGCTGCACACGCACGGTCTGTTCGGATGTCGCATCGGTGGAGAGCTTCCGGAGGATCCAGCTCTTTCGAAAAAGGTAAAAAAGAAACAGAAAAACATAGCGAAAGAGTTCTCGAAGGTATTCGACATGGAAACGGATCTAGCGCCACTGATGAGCGCAATTAACGATGCGGAGAGCATGCTGCGTGGGGCACAGAAACATCCGTCTGCCGGATTCATCATACAGAAGAAAGAGCTGAAGCCTGTGAAGGAAGGTGAAAAGGAGGAGTATTACTTCACCAACCTCGAGTATCATCCGTATCTGTACAACCAGTATCAAGGCGATCCGGTCAAGGAGTTTGATTCGTTTACGACAGCAGTGGATGAGTTTTATTCTTCGCTTGAAAGTCAAAAGATTGATCTGAAAGCTTTCGCCCAGGAACGTGAAGCGTTGAAGAAGTTGTCGAACGTAAAGACGGATCACGCAAAGCGTATTGAGGAGTTGACGAAGGTGCAACTGGAGGATCGCAAAAAGGCGGAACTGATTACACGCAATCAGGATTTGGTCGATAAGGCGTTGCTCGCGGTGCAGAGCGCCCTTGCGGCACAAATGTCGTGGACGGACATACAGGATTTGGTGAAGGCTGCTCAGGCCAACAAGGATCCGGTGGCGTCGTGCATTCGGCAGCTGAAGCTTGAAATCAATCACATTTCCCTGCAGCTTACCGATCCGTACGCATTTCTCGATGAACAAGCGAGTGATGAAGACGAGGACGACGATAGCGACCGTGAGGATGACGAGGCAAAGCTGGAACCGATGGTGGTGGATGTAGATTTGGCACTGTCGGCTTTCGCAAACGCACGGCGCTACTACGATCAGCGTCGGTTCGCTGCACGCAAGGAACAAAAAACTATCGAGTCGAGCTCGAAGGCGTTGAAGAATGCGGAACGTAAAACGATCCAAACGCTGAAGGATGTGCGAACGCAGACCACGATCTCAAAGGTGCGTAAAGTGTATTGGTTCGAGAAGTTTTACTGGTTCGTAAGTTCCGAAAACTATCTCGTTATTGGTGGACGCGATCAGCAGCAAAACGAGCTGATTGTGAAGCGTTACATGCGATCGACGGACATTTACGTGCACGCCGAGATACAGGGTGCGTCGAGCGTGATCATAAAAAATCCGGCCGGTGGTGAGATTCCACCGAAGACACTGCTCGAGGCGGGCACCATGGCCATCTCGTACAGTGTGGCGTGGGATGCGAAGGTTGTCACCAGTGCGTACTGGGTGCACAGCGAGCAGGTCAGCAAGACGGCCCCGACTGGAGAGTATCTTACGACCGGTAGCTTTATGATACGTGGACGAAAGAATTTTCTGCCACCGTGTCATCTGGTGCTTGGACTGTCCTTCCTCTTTAAGCTCGAGGACAGTTCGGTCGAACGTCACCGGGGCGAGCGCCGGGTGCGAACGTTCGATGAGGAGTCGGTTGTTAGCAAGGATGAGGTAAGATCGGAAATTTCCGAACAGGTCGATGAGCAAGAAATCAAACTCGATGACGTTGAGTCGGATCAGGAAGACCAGGAACAGCAGGCGGGCGGAACATCATTGTCAGAAAAGGTAAAAACGCTATCGATATCGGAATCTTTGGAAAATGATTCCAAAGAACTGCAGGAGGCTGCCGAAGAGGAAGATGAGGACGGTGATTTGCCCCAGTTCCCGGATACGCACATCAAGGTGGAACATGATACGGGCAAGGTGTCGGTGCAGGCGGATCCGATCTTGCGTCGACTCACTTCCGACCCCGATCCCGAGTCGGTCATCTTTCTCGGCGATGACAAACCGTACATCATTCAACCGTCCGCGCCACGCAAAAAGCAAATCTCCAAAAGCAAACAGAAGGCAAACGATAAGAGGGAAAAGGAACAGAAGGCGAAGGAGAAACAGAATGCTTCGGCGAAGGAGGATCAGCAGAAGCAGCAAGGCCAGTTGAAGCGGGGTCAGCGCGCTAAGATGCGCAAGATCAAAGAGAAATACAAGGATCAAGATGACGATGAGCGCAAACTGATTATGGAAATTCTTAAATCGGCCGGTAACAGGAAGCAGGATGAGGAGACGAAGGAGGATGCCGACCAGCGTCCGGATGGTCAGGGTAAGGGGGGAGATCACAAGCGCACGCCACGGCTGAAGCCAGGGGAGTTTGAAGAACTCGGTGACGACACACCGGCCGCCGCCGATCTCGACATGCTGGACACGCTGACCGGGCAGCCGGTCGAAGAAGACGAACTGCTGTTTGCGATTCCCGTAGTGGCACCGTACCAATCGCTGCATAACTACAAGTACAAGGTGAAGCTAACGCCAGGTACAGGAAAGCGGGGCAAGGCTAGCAAGATGGCGTTGCAAATTTTCCTCAAGGACAAACAGTGCACACCGCGGGAAAAGGATCTGCTGAAGGCGGTGAAAGACGAGGTGCTGGCAAGAAACATCCCCGGTAAAGTTAAGCTGTCCGCGCCCCAGATGCAGAAGGTGCAACGGAAGTAAAGGGACGGAAAATTGTTGGCAAGTAATCGGGCGTATTACTCATGTTACGTTTCGCTCAATAAACTGTTATTCGCTTAAATTTTATTTTTATTAATGATTTGAATGACGGGAAAGAAATATCATCCATGATCTTAGTCGCCATCGGCATATTGGGGAATCGAGTGAAACATTATTATTTCCTAGGATGTTGATATCTAAAATTATTGGAATGTAATTATAATGAATTTAAAAAATATATCTGCTGGGGATTGTTTATCTAGTGATGCCAGTGATGTATCGAACCAGGGGTGTTTCAAATTTTCGATACCAACCAAAAGTTCAAGTGTTATTTTAATAAGATTTTTAATTAACTGTAAACATGATTTAATTTCTTATTGTGGATAGTAAAAAAATCCAAATAGTAATAAATAGTAATAAATTTTAATCCCGACGGCACATCAGTGCTGGTGAGCATAGCACCGCCACCGCCCCCGATCCTAACAGTATGTAGGGGTTGCACACATACACACAGCCACGGTTGCTCCCCTTCCCCCATATCATAAAGTGATGCTGGTCGAAGAAGGTTGTGCGCATGCAGCTGGCGTTTTCCATGTTTTCAACAGTTTCGCGTGTAACGACGACGTGTTCGCGTATACTTATCGCAGGTTTTTAGTTACAAATCGAAACATGTGTCCAATATTGTTTGCATTAAAAGAGAATAGAATGAAAATTATTCTATCAACGCCTTGAGTTAGAAAAGGTGTAAAATCCATCCTTTATATTAAGAAAATGTGAGTGTCACAAACAAAACCAAATGTTCTGGTTCGCCTTGAATCGATCCAGCTTAGGCTCGAAATAAAGGATCAGGTGTTGCCCCAGGATAGATAACCGAAACCGATTCGTTGCGCTAACAAGTGTACTGATTAATGTGTTCAAGAAGAGTTGTGTGTTTAGTGTTTATCGCATATCTTCGCTAGTGAGTTATGGGCGTTCCGAGAGCAGGATGTTAAAGAGCTGGGAAAATACTTTTCCTATGGACGGAATATAGTGCGCTGCTTGTTGGATTCAAGTACAGAGAAGTCCTTAAAACGATACGGAGCACAATATATCTGCGAACAAATAAACTTGGGCGGGTGCTGCTGCCTGGCGAATTAGATGACAGTGAACTTGTAGTGCATTATTTTTTCCACCGTGAACAAACAGGTAGTGGTGTGGCGAGGAGTGGAGTCGTACGCATCCTTGATGCAGCCAAAATACGGGAACATATTTTCGTCATTTTAAAGCAAAACTCGTATGTCCAATCTTTCTGGTGGCCCAGAAAATGTCAAAATTTTCATACATAAAATATCGATCGCGTACCGTTTGCATGTGTTGTTGAAGGCTCGGATATTCTCGTCCTGTCCCGTTCCGTCCGCCCTAACCATCGCCTTCACCGTCGTGTTAACGGTGCTGCGAGAGAGAAAAACCCATGCGCACATAGTCGGAACGACAACAGAACACGCACACCAGCGCAACCGTCGACGGCAGCAGGAGCACCAGCAGCAGCAGGCAAACGTGTACAGTGGTGTGTCCGTCCGTGCAAACAAAACGTCGTCCTTACGTTCCTCGACTGCATCGTTAGACGACGGGAAGGTGATGTGAGCAGAATTGTGCGCTGGTGAGCAAACGTTTATCACAGTGGGACCACTCAATTGTTTTATCAAAACATCACATCTATCGCGTTTTAGTAGTGGCCTGATTTGACGTTTACGCCTAAACGTGGGCATTTGGAGCGTGAATGTAGTGAAGGCTTTGTGAACTACGACTACAGACAGCCTGGAACGCCAATGAACTCATCAAAAGCAATGTAAATTGGAAACAAACTAACACACA
>JXWZ01009218.1:0-13660 GCA_000956215.1 Anopheles farauti No. 4
CCAGCGTTTCCAAAGGCTCCGAGATCGATCAAAAACAAGCGTTTAACGACTGCGATGACAACTTGCACATGCACGCAGTCGCGTGTGCGTCACAAATCAAAACCCGCGGATCTGTGATGTTTTTTTTTACCGAGTCCCGCTGCAAAATTGACCGACGAAGGTTGCGCAGCGTGGCAAAAACCGGTAACCCAACATCAGGCACGCATCCTGCAACGCTCTCTCTCTTTCTCTCTCCCTTTTTCAGGCAATAACAAAAAAACACACCACGAATGGGCGCACTTACCGAGCAGCGAGAAGTACAGTGCCAGCTTCGCCGTTTTCAGCGATTTTAATGACATGCATTTTTGAACGGACGCCTGATTGGTGCAGAACATCGAGGTCCAGTAGAAAAAGCCACCGATGATGACGGAAAACACCGAGTGGCGTGTCGTCGGGTTGGCGTCGAAGCTGTGCGGGAACCGAAAGTTGACATGAGGAGAGGATGAAAAAAAAAAGCCCCGACAAGAAAGCGATGGTGCAACAGCAGCCCAACCAAAGTTTCGACATATTGCGGCACCAGATTGTCGGTGAAAATCGGGAATTTCGTCAGTTAATTTTTTTGTTTGTAGCACCATCCCAGAGTTGTTGTCAATTTTTCAGTCAAAAACAACATTGTCGTCACAGAAAGCAGGCGCGGATGGTTGCGAGATTGGTGAGGAGAAGGATTTTTTCGTGCCAATCGATGAGTAGTTTCGAGTTGTCCAACCGTTGAAGATCGATAATGATCGGAAATTCGAAACCATTAACGCCATCATTGTTCGTCATACGCGAGAAGCAGGATGAAAGTATGAAAATAAAAAAGAAAAGAGAAAAAAAAACGATGAATAAACATAATGTGTAATTATTTGAAAACTGTGTTCGAAATTTTTAATTATACTTATTAATACCTTTTTCATAATACTAGAATACAAAAAAAACAGTTAAGAGTCAAATTAATATAACTCCCGTTATGACGATTTCGATTCTTATTTTGTCTCCGAATTTAGCTTTTAACCTATTTTAACACACTATCGATGGACGTTTCCTTTCCTTCGCAAAAATAATAAAAAGTAAACAAACTTAACAAAAATCACATTGTCATTATTAATGAACAAACATATTGACAATTCCGCATGTTTCAGCGATGTATTCCAATGCAACAACGATCTCCACACCAAAAGCAAAGCTACAAAATGTTCTCTTTTGAACCCTGAAATCACTCCGCTAGACTTCGATATTATCATTTTTTTGTATCACTTCACCCTTCACAAAAAAGCATAATACAACTTTGCACCACTCGTGGGCTTTCACCACCTGGGAGTTCCGGCTGTTTCTCCCGAGCAAATTCATCCAAGACGTGTTTATCGTTGTTTCAATCGTGTGCCCGCGGTCACCCAACAACGAGGCCCTTCCGATCGTTCAAACCCAATGGAGGCGCATGGTCGTTCACACACACACACACACTTGCTCCGAAGCGCGAGCGCGTGTAAACACAGAAAAACACAAATTATGTGCATAATTAATATTTATGAACTTCCGCACTGCTTTCGAGGGATGGCTTTCTCGTTGCGTCCCACTGTCCCACACAGGCCGAATGCCACCCGTGCTCACGACAAACGTCAAGGGGTGACTATGACGCTGAAAATGACCGAACGCGATGAGCGCACTTGACTGACGACCGAGTCTCGGCTGCACGGTGCTGAAGCGAGGGAGCTACGAGAGACGTGAACCATCACACCGTTGGGATGGGACTGTACAACCCGCTACCAAATTCGCAGGAGAGAAAATATTAAACAAGAAAACAAAACCCTCTGCACCAACACGCACACCAGGAAAGTAGTAGCGCTAGCGGAAAGCAAAAGAAACAGCGGATAACAATTGCTTGAATAAAACATGACCTCCGCCCTGCGTGAAGGGCATTCCGGGTCTCGACAACGGACACCAGGTGACGATAAAATTTTCAACCGAATACTGAGGGGTGCAAGCTTTCCATCCCCTTACCCTTCAAACACTCCTGAGGCTGAAGCGTATATTCACAATCGCGAGAGGTGCTTCTTACCACAATCTGCCACTGGGTGACCGGAATTGAGACATAGTTAAAAAGACACATAAAGAGTCATAGTCCATTTTGAACAATATTTGAAATAGACATTTCACAAACTTGTTCAAAACTGATCTGAAAGTGTCAGAATACAGTAGAAAACTAATCCTTCTTAAAAAAAAAGAGTATTCCATCAGCATTCGGCGTTGAGACCGTTGCATTCCTGGATCTACCATGAAAAAAAATTCAAAGCATTACATGCTAATAAACAATGGTAACTGATGATTAAAAACCATATAAATTGTATACTTTAAGCAAAACATTGCAAAAAAGCTTCTCCAAGTTCAAAGAATAAAAAAGCTTGTTAATACGAACGACTCACCAAGTATTTAACAAAGATACCATGAAAACATACTACAAATAAAAAACTGTAGCTAGTATAAAATAAAACCTTTTCTACGCACCCAACCCTTTAAACCGGAGGAGAACGCCAAAAACCTTCACTAGCACATTATGAAGCGCAAACCAGACGATGACGATGGCAACGACATCGAGGCGTACATTCCCTATACTAAAACCACTTTATGAATAAACCGACTGCTTGACTTTCACTGCCAGTCTAGCCTTCAGGCATCCTAACTCAACGGCATGGTCGCTATCACAAGGCGTAGTGCGGTAGCCGCAACTGAATAATAACAAAAAAAAACACTGGAGAGGGTTTTTAATTAAATGTGGCACCTACTTGAAAAATTCAATCCTGTCGTGCTCCGATGCGCGGCTAAACACTGTCGACAGTCCGGCTGAGTAGTGCGTACCGAGCGCCAGTATGAGTATCAGCGAGAGCAGCAACACACAAGCCTGAAAGGACGATAGAAGGCACAGGAAGAAAATATAAAATATTAGATATTTACTTGCATATTCTCTACAGAGAAACATATAATTATTACTTTTACCATAACATTTTTTTTATTTTCTCTGTAGATATATTTATTACATACATTAAATTATGATTGCACTACCCGGTGATTCAATAAACGGAAAAGCTTCCGGTCTTCAATCCATTTAAACATCATGAACGAGTTTCCTCCCGAACGGCCGAAAGTATTTACTTCATTCGGTTGGGCACGAAATCAGGCAGACATAGATTAACTGGACAATCCATTTTCCGGTTTCCGGGGCTCGATTTTTCCCGTTGTTTTAAGATAAGATCTGCCGGAGAAGCGTCACTTTTCCGTCAACTGATTTCCCAACCCACCGGTAGGTTTTTGACACAAGTTAGCAAATAAACTGTTCCGGACACGTGCGCGCCGGACGGGCGAGTTTTGTCAATGCCACCGGAATGGTAAATACTGGATAAAATGATAAATGATATCACTTTTTACCCCCCCTGTGCTCCTCACCGGCCCATCCATTAACCCAGGAACAAAAAAAGTCGTTTCTTCTCGTCTTCGCCGCCCAACACGTTTCCTTTAAAAACGGAAGTGAAAGCATTCAATTAGGACAAGCCACCACCGGGTGCTTCCTTCGTCCGGTTGAAAAATTCCCCCTCCACGTCCCTCCCGTCTATTCATTCTATCCTATTTCCGATGATAATAATGTTCGCGAGTGCAAAATATAACGGATAAGAAAATAAAACTGGCAAAAGTTCGGTTCGGTGTCAGCTATTTTCAAATAAAGAAAACGAACAATAAAGTAAAAAAGGCGACTGAAAAGTTGACACTGCGCCACACCGCACGCCTAAGCCTATCGTTTGTCCCGAGCCCTTCGACAGTCCCTGTCCGGGGTTTGGTTCTGGCTGACCGGCCACTCCTTCTGCCCCCGCTACCATCCACCACCCACCCATCCACCATCCTCCACCAAACGCTTCAGTAACCGGTGGCAAACAATGAAACTTTCTAAATCACGTTTCAATTTCATTTTCGTCCGTCCGTTCGGGTGGATTTGATTTTGCGTATTCTTTTTAAGCGTTGCTCCCGTTAATCCTGCCTGCTGGCATGGCGGGATGGAGGTGAGCGGCACGGCATGCGCGAAGTATTTGGTTGGATGATTTTCCATTTTTCATAGATTCCAATCCACTGCCCATCGTGGGGCGCGGGATGTCCGTATCCCCAAACAGAAAAGCAGACGAACGCTGAACACCCGGGTGAGGTGATAGATCAAGACGATATTTTACTCGTGACAGCTGCGGCGGGACAATCCGTTCGGTTTGGTTTCGTTTTGCATTTCGAAACGGCAGTGAAACAATCAGATGAAAAATGTGCATAAAGTAAGGAATGCAGACAAGCAAACACTACGTATAAATAGCGTAGAATTAGTTTCAGATAGCTTTGCACTAAAAGAACAGTTGTAAATGGTATCTTAAAACGGTTTGTGCAACAAAACAATAAAAAATTTGGAGTAATTGTTGAAACGTTACCAACATCCAACGGCATAAGTAGCTTAATATTTGCAGCGTAGCCAAAAAGAAACTTAAATCCGTTAAAACAAAGTATATTTTTTATATAACAAGAAATTTGTGTGCTAGAAGATCAAAAATGTTTAACAAGATTTTCGGTATAATTTTCCCCGAAACTTTTTCGTTGAAAGAGCATCAATATATCATTGTGGTTGAATGATTTTAGTTTCTGAAAGACGTGGAACGCGAGACTGAAAAACCATATCAAATAATTCATATCTTTTCAGCGCGACGTGAAGTAAACATGAAATCATCCCCTATTATTCTCACCTAATAAACAGGCGCGCAAAATAACAACACAACAACAGCTATAAACAAATCCATTCAAAAAATCGGATTCCCGTTTTTTCCATGCCGGAAAAGGATAAATGGATGGCACCCCAAACGTTCTTGTGGAACAGGGAGAGTGCCCACAAAAAAAAGGCATCAACATCAATTTTCACCCTTAGCAAACACACATTCCAACTGCTGTAGCGCTTTCAGCGATTGTTTTTCCTCGCACCGTCTTGGTCGGATAACAGCAGCCAACAAAACACACAAAAACACACACACACATATACAAAAAAAAAGGGTGAGGCGAAACAATACGCGGCAATAAAAGAGGCGCCGGAACTTATATAACCACGAAAACAAAAACGTTCACAACAAAAACAGACGCAATCATAACATCGCGCCCGCGCCGCCAAACATACAAAACTTTGCCCGGCGCGGAATCGTCCGTTCACGGCACTTTCTTGTTTATTATTATACTGCGCGATTTCTCGTTGCGAGCAGACGACCCGTGACTCTCGTTGTCACTACCGGTGGCAACCCGAAACGCGAAGGAAAATGAAACTATCTATATGGCCTTTACTGGCGATAATCATCCGGCGGTGATATGGAACGCGTGCTGAATAGTTGACGCCGACGCTAAATAGTTGCCCCGGAGGAGGATTGTCGTGTTTTGTCTACCGGATTAGCTTATATAGTTACGGTGTCGTTGTTTAATGTACGAAGCTAATCGATCGTTACATCCTGGAGCTGATGATGCTATTTGTTTTGATTTAAGGGTGTTGCATTTCATGCAGTTCTTAGCTACCAAATCCATTTTTATTTGTGTAGTACGAATCATAAATCTCTTAAAATAAGTCATTTCTAAACCCCTAGAGTTGAACTGTGTCTAAAATAATACCGCATCACTCATAAAACTATTTAGTGGATTCAAGAAAACTAAAAAAAATTATGAAAATTTAAAAAAAATTAAAAATTAAAAAATATTTTTTGATTTAATCCAATAATTCAATAGTTCTTTACTTGTTATAGAAGCACGTATTGCTAAAATGAAATAAAAAAAGAAAAACATTTGATAAAAGATTCCTAGTAAGATGATCTGCGGCACATTACGTACTTTGTGCTGCATATTATTTATATTAACTCAGCACATTTGCAACACTCTATTTGCTCTCCTCGTTTAATGAAAAACGTATCGACATAAGGATTCGGAAAGCTTTATCATTCACACGATAGTTTGAACGCCAACTCTAACGCATTTCAACCAAACCAAGCGCGCGCTCTCTCTCTCTCTCTTAATCAATGCAATGTCTAACATCTTCGCGAAATGTACAAGACAGCCGAGAGACATGCAGCATGAACGTTTAACAGAACATTTCTTCAGCCAAAGCAAAAGCGACAACCGAACCCATCTCGCTAGGATATACTCTAATCGATCCATAAGTTAAGAATGGAACAAATACTTGTTCTCCCCGAGCAATCGTGCAACCGATGCAGCACGCGATTACTGAAAGTCTAATCAGACATTCCGCCCGTAAACGGAAATCTTCCATTAAGCCACGCGAAACGATATTCTCGCGGGACCGTCGTCGCGTGCTGCCAATCGCAAACGCACTCGTACACTCACACACACACCCACACACATGTAGACGTACAAAAATGCTGTCATTTGATTGTCACACCCGAAACGGAATGAAAATCTTCGCAGTTTGTGGAACTGTGGCAGCGCAGTTTGTGGAAGCAACAATCTGGCAAACGAGGCTCCTGGCAGTCTTTGCGAAAGGAAACAAGCGTTAACAGAAATTCAGATTTCCGCTTCGCAACCGCCACCGCCGACGAAGCGATGGGCACGAAAAGACGACGCCACGTGTAATCCTCACATCCGGAATCGATTACTACTCCCAGGCACATACGAGCGATGAAGTGGCTTTGAAGTTGACAACAATTCCCGTGCCGTACCGAAGCGGGAGCTGAATTGAAAGTAATTTTACGAGAGTGCCTCCTAACCTACCGGTTGGGAGCGAAACATCTTCCGTGGGTGTCAGACTCAGACTCGATTTCGTGGCAAAATCGTAGTGCGCCCAGAATCGTACCGACAGCTTCCCATTGTCTATGCCCGTCGATGTAGGTGTCTAGCGTGGGGACGAACAGGCGTCGATGCTCAGCAAACCGGAGGCGCATGTAGCGTATATCCCACCTGATCCATTTTTATTCGAAGCTCGCTCCTCACACTGAAAGCTTTTACCGTCGGATCCACTGATAAAGATGGATCGATTCAGTTCCTTTTCGGGACGGTCGGGCTTAATATCTGCCATTGTCCTGCAAGTGATTGCCCCGTACCAAAAACCCCGGCCGGAAGCGATGCTCATGAATATCTATCTATCCCTGCTTTCGCCAAATAATGGGAGACAATCACCGCAGGTAAATTGTGCAACTCGGCAGTAGTGAAGTAAGCCGGAGTGGTATATTTATAGACACATACGGGAATAAATTAGAGTTCGATATAGCCGTGTTCACAACTGCTTTCTTTTTTTTCTTTTTTTTTGAAGAATCAAACTACAGCATAGCTGGTGAGCTGCTAAGTGGGAATACTACTCTTCTTTTCATACGAAATTCCACGATAGGGGCGCCTGACAGTATGCAATCCCTGCATCATATTATGACAAACTCTTAAAATCACATATTTTGATAAGTGCGAAGAGCGAAGCGGTATTGGCAACGCTCACAGCCAGTTCTTTGCGTAAACGTAAATAAAGATTCAAAAAGTTTTTTTTTCTGGCAGTTTGCAAACTTTTGAACGGGCTAAGCAACAACGACTCAATATGTGCAAAATATCTGACAATCGAATTATGCAGCGCAACGCATGCAATAGACTCACAAATCTAGTTGATTACTTCAAAGTGATTTAACAAGAGGCAATTTGAAGCGGAAAAAAATTTAAACAAAAAAAATATTTCTCTGATTTTCTATAAATATGCCTGATTAAAGCACCTCCGATGCCAGCTGAAACTCTACCGCATCCAGCTAATCGGTAACACCACCGTTTCTAGCTTTCCATATTCTACGGAATTCCCGTTTTCAAACGAATCAAAACCTACGATTTGCATAATTCGCTTACCCCCTTTCCCGGTGCGTTTTCCACCTCTCACCACTCACCACTCATCCGCAGGGCAACGCGACACGGAGTGAAATGTAATCATCTTTCACAAGCAAACTCATCATCGATTGCCGGCGAAGCGCACAGCCGCACACCCATCACCGCCAGGCGCCGGGCCGGAACGAGGGCTTATCGAGAATTCTGCATAAATCGCACCCAATGAGTGAGCTATCAGCGGAAGCGCAACGAGCGAACCGAGCAGGCCGTGGTTGCCTCAGCCGCTTACAACATTTTCGTCGAAACGAGCGATCACTCCTGACGGCTGACGGGATTGCCGCAAGCCTGCGAGGCGTTCCTTCCGTTCCGTCGCACGCTTATCGGAACACTCGCACTGGAGGAAGCTGCGTCTTATCTTGACTGCACCGACTCTGTGTGCAAAGACAGCTTCATCTCAAAAGGAAGCTGCAAAATATACACAAGTTTGTCGAAAGTAGTAGGCATTATTTCAGTGCCGACGCAGAACAAGGGACCTGCTAAAAACAAACAAAATAAAAAAGCACACCACCGAGGAGAAAAGTGTTCGCAAAGTGACTTAATTTTCGTTCACAGCGCAAAAAAAAAACAACTCTAGCAACAAATAAAACTCCCAGAATCAGCAGCAATCCGGAAACAATGGGAAATAACTCCACACGAATAGGGGCGCGCGCGCTCGCTCGCGAGCACGTTATGATTTTATAAACAGTTCCCATTTTTCATCTCACGTCCCGGGTGGGCTGTGACTCCTTTCTTCAACCATTTCACATTCCAGCGCCATCGCGATAGCTGCCGATTTCTTTTCCCGTCCGGCGCGCTGCAACCAGCACGCAAAAAAAAACGAGACTTTGATTGCACGGACGTACGAACGCGATCCGAAATGATTGACTCGCTTGCTCGCTTCTCCGGGAAGCTAAAAAAGAAGGAATCCCGGCGAAGGAAATACATCTTCCACCCTTAGCCACCGTCTTGATGGTTCGCATTCCAGGAAAAGGAAACGCTTCCAGAGGGACGGTGGAAACAAATTTACAACGCCACCATCGGGTGTGATGAAACAGGCTCGCCCGTACCAGACGCCGTGAGGAAAATTTATTCAAATTCGTCATATTGGACGCTCGCGGGTTTTTCCGCTCTCTCTCTCTCTCACACACACACACACCAAAATCAACCATCCGAACCCCCTTGGGGCCACCCATATTTCCATATGACTGATTGCGATAATCGGATACCGTTTGTTAGCGATGCCAACCGGCAGCACCGTGACAAACTACCGTAACTTCCCGACCGTTTCCCTCTGCCCAGCGCAGTCTATCAGCAAGCGTAAGCAAAAAAAATTGAATGTCGTATCACTTTTATTTCAACCATGATTCCGACTCCTGGCTACTGTTTTGCCACATCACACTTCGTCAATTGTCACATTTCCGTGATTTAAGCGGCTCTCTATATGAGTTCCTGTGTGTGTGTGTGTAACGAACTTTGCACGATTTTATCGCGGAAATGAGCTTCAATTGATGCTGCTCGATTTTTCTTGCGCGGTTACTGTTTAGTGGCGGAAAATGGCACACATCATTCTTCTGCATTGCAAAACGAGTTGTCTGTGCTATTTGCTTTTATGATTTGTCATACGGAAAAACACGCGGATGAAGAATCATTGGTTTATCACAGACTATACAATGCTTATGACGCTTCTCGTAACGTAACGTAACGCAAAAAAAAGATATACTGAAATTGCATACTTTCAGGCAGTGTACGGATTTCACCAGCGTGCGTTAGTATAATATATCGGGTGGAGCGAAATAAAAAAAAACTACACATGTCATATTACTCAATATTTGAATGAAAAATTATAAAAGCGGAACTGGTTTATTAGCAAGCTACAACAATAATATTCAATAAAAATTTAGTTACCATACAAATTTCTGTCAAATTACAATTAAAATTCTAAATATGATGAGCGAAGTAGTAAACCGCACCGCACAGAATCTATTAAATCTGTCGAACGCATTGACTTTCCCAAACAAGGACAAACGTGTTTCGAAAATCGCCCCAAGCTTTCGTGAATACCGTTCATATTTATTCAACCGAATTCATGTACTCGGACTGATTTTCTCCGTACGCAAACACATCTCCGACTCAGAGGGAAGTGGCTGTGGCGGTGGCTAGGTTATATGATACTGATTGCCAGCACACATCTCTTAAAACACACACACACACACACACACACACACATAGTCAAACATTCGCATGCTCGAGTTAATTCCTCTGAGAACGTTCCCGATTTCATCCCGTACCCTGCAGCCACTTGTTGGTGTTGGCTTCAAGTATTTCACGTACGCAAAACAATCTTCAAACATACGCACGTGTCCCCCGTGCGGTAGCACCACGAACGCCTGGCCCCGAGAGAAGGCGGGAAGAGGCAGTACACCAGTCTAGAACCAATAACATTAATGTCACGCTATTTATCTTCATATTCCGTACAGGTGAGATTACACTCATCTGTTCACTTTGCAATCTAACTTTTCCTATGTGTTTTTTTTTTATTTGTAAAATAAAAACACGTACCTCTCTATCTCTCACGCAAACACTCATCTTGTGGCGAGTTCTGCTTGAAATAATGTGACACACCCGTTATCTACCAGGCAACGAGAATGCCAGTGAAAATGACAAAGAAAATTTTCGGCACGTGGTTTCAATTGCATTTTCTCAGCGCTCCCTTCCGGTGAAGTCACCCGAACCCTCCCCCAAAGCCAAAGCTTACGTTACTCTGACAGACAAAAGCCGTTTTCTGGCCGTCGTGGTTAGGGGTGGAGCGGTGGGATTGGTGGTTTTGTTGAATTTTCCAGCCAAACGGTGTGGTATTTGTATGTGTGCGTAGCAAAATGCCGGTTCCAAACAAATCCCCCAGCAAAACGTCTCTCTTTCTCTCTGTCTTCTGTCTCCAGTAGGGGCACACGCAGAGCAAGAAATGTCCGTGAAAGAAACAATAAATTTCCATTAGGGCTTCCAACTGGGCGTCTTACGCAAAATGGTACCGTTTACTTCGAGGCGCTCTCTTCGGAACGGCCCAGGATGGAGACGCCCGGTAGGTGGTTCGGGTTTGTGTTGTAGAAATATTTATTCTCCTGCCTCCTTCGGCCTCCTGGCCTCAGATTATCATTCCTCTCAGTGCCCATTCATTTAACAGTAACCATGTGCCGCCGCCACACTAACCACCGAAATCGGAACCACCGCACCAAACGGGGAGACGATTTGAACGACCAACGCCACGAACCAGCACACTTCCAGCAAAATTTCCAAGGGGCCGGGGTGCTAATGAATGCATAATTTGTCTAATTACAACCACCGTCATCGTCCCCCGAACCGCTGTACCCGGTTCACCGAAAACGGTTACCGAAAGAGACAGTAAAATTCGCAAATTATGGAAAAACGGAGCTATCGTTTCAATTGTAACCAATAGCAGTAGGGAGTAGGATTCGAGTTCGGGCGCAAGTTTCAGCTCTCCTCCGATTGAAGCGTACGACATGGTTAGTAAAGCCGATGCTAATTTGAATTCGTACGCGTACCAAGAACGGTCGCCCTACCGCCAAACGTTTGCCACCGGGACAACGGTACGATATTACAGAAGGGGTTCTCTTTGTATGCGTGCTGCCATACGATGTTGCTCTTTCTGTCGCATGTAAGCTTCCACTGTAGGACAATGGGTAATGCCGGAGGCATTAATGAGGATAGCAATGAGTATGTTTATTGTATCAAATGACTTCAAAATGGCACTTCAATGTGGGAGGAACCTTTTGAAAATCAATTACACGCTGTCGCGTTGAGCGACAAGGAATTTTTCATTACGTTGCTGCGACACAGAAGAATTCTATCAATAATTATGCATTGTAAAAAAGTAAAAAAAATCAAATGGGAGAGCTTTTTGTCATCATTTGTATAAATTACAATGAAAATAAGAACTGGGTGGTAAAATCAGTCTCTCAAGCTCATACTCATCTCAAAAACTGGTCGTACGACGCACGCTCGCTTCTCTCTCACTCATTCTCGTCCCCTTTTTCTAACTCAATTGCACGTTACAACCGTTTACGAAAAAAAAGAAATGAAAACAGTCATACTAAACGAAAGTTAAAATCGTAGAAAACTTCAGTTTATACAAAGCAGGACGAATTATTTTCCCTCAACCCGTCACGGCCGTCAAGAAGTCAAGAAGCACGATTGTCAAGCGCCCGGTGGAGCGAAGCTAACGAAACAAAAAAAAACCCTTGCCATCACAACGAGCTCACGAACGCAAACGAGCGCACTATGCAAATTGCGCTCTTTTTTCCCATTTTACTTTCGGTACGGTACTTGGTAAGCAGTTAAAGTCCCACCACTCCCCTCCTGCCCCTTTCTTATTCCTCTTTCATCCTACCAATTGAAAGCTTGTTGTTTAATTTGAAATTGTTAAACATCACTCTAATACAAGCAATCAATGTAAAGTTTGCTTTATTGCTCGTCTTTCGACATGTGACTGTAGGTTCGCTATTTTTCTTTCTCTCGAGCACACGCGAAACACGCGCTACACAACGAGTGCTTTTGTTTATTCTTCGGCAGAGATTGCGATTTTCCGGCTCGCTGCGGAAAAGCGCGCACACGACACGAAGTGCTTTTTGCAATTTTTTGTCTTCCTTTTTGCCTGCCTTTTGTGCGACAGAAATAAAGATGTAAAGTACGTACGACGGAACGCACCTACACGGTGTCGTTCAAAGACACGCACCCACACACACACACAGGTCCACATTAACATGCAAAGTTAGGCTGAACCTGTCTTGTGCCAGACCCATCCATCCACTGCTACAGGGAACGTACGAGTCTCTCAGCCTCTTCATTACAATGTAATCCCATCATCGGGAGCCTTACAGCTTAGCCTTGTCGTCCGCCATATCGGGGCTCGGAACGGAACGGAATCTGTCACCCAGTTCACGGTGAAGTCGACTCGATTTGTTTGTCTTAGCCTCACAATCGCTCTTAGTCGGATTGGGGAAATAAATACGGACTGGTACGGTGAGCGGCAAACAGAAGGAACGCTCCAGAAAGAACAAAAAAAAAACTTCAACACGACAATCACTTGATCATCGCTGACATTAGTGCTGTCTTTCGCTCGCTTGGAGTTCATGTTTGAGCAAATCATTTACCCGCGAAAACCACCCCCCAAGTTCCAAAGCAACGAACGAAAGAAATGCCCGGAAATTGTTTCCCAACCGTGGCTACCATCGAATCTGCAACGTTGCAACATTACCACGACGACCATTTGTGTGACGTCCTGAAAGCGAACCCCTTGGGGAAGCACACGAATCACACCACACACGCTAACCGAGACACCCCACACCCATTAGGCGGTGGCAAATGAGCGCACGGCACAAAAGAAAGCGCCCATCTTTTCACTCACCTGGAACGTATCAGCGATAACGACCGCCTTCATGCCGCCCTGCGACGAGTAGAAGATGCACACGAAGTAGATCAACACGACGGCGATGTACCTGTTCAGACCTGTTGCTTCCGAGAGGGCGATGGCTGGTGCCAGCACGGCGACGGACGTGTAGAACAGCATCTGAAACGAAGACGAAGACAGGTGGGTTGTAACGGGTACAATCTAGCCGACAATAATGCACAAACATGTACAGGGCGGGGACGCTTGGGGACGTTTCTCGGGTTTCTCAAACTCAAACTCATCTCACAATCACTCACGCATACAAACACACACACACAC
>JXWZ01009221.1:0-18709 GCA_000956215.1 Anopheles farauti No. 4
GAAGATGTGCAGGCAGGAGGGTTTGTCCCAGGGCATTTCAACGTATCCGCCGTGGTTTGGTGTCGGGTTTGTTTTGAATGGTTGGGTGGTGGATTTAATCATTGTTTAATTTTCAATTTACCATTGTACCGCACGGGAGGCAACAGGGCGAAGAAGAAAAATAAAAGAACAAACGGAATAAATCAGAATGAATGCATTTTTCCTCACGGTGTCTCTAGTTGGGGCGGGAATGTCTTGTTTCTATACATTTGGTTTGTTTTTTTTTGTTTTTTGCGAGTGAGGTGAATGATGACGGTACTGCGTTGCTTCTGTATTGTTCTGTTGTTCATTTCAGCTGTGCGCGGTTTGATTTACGAGGAGAACGTTTGTGCTTAGGAGCTGACTGGGGAGGTGAAGGTGTGTGGTTGGATGGGAGGCAAGGGAAGCTGGTAAGTTGAAAGTCCCTTGGAGCGTTGGCAAATGAGTAAACATACCGTGAGGCTCTTGGTATGTAAAAAAAAAAGAAACAAACTGGACGCTGGTGAGCCTTCGCGGAAAGGTAATGCGAAAGAAGATCAAGCTCTTGGATTGTTGACGCCGGGAGCTGAAGGGAGCGAGACGCTTAGGCCGAACTTGTGTGTGTGTGGGAAGAAAAGTTGGCTTGACCTCTCCGTCCAATAGCCGCTGGCAATGTGTTCACAGTTCGGAGAAGTTAGGAAGACCGGAGCATAATGGGGTCACTGTTGTAATGCCGCTACCGCGAGAACAAAAGGACGAAGATAATTAGGGGCACATCGCACTGTTAGATGTTGCTTTGCTCAGTATCTCCTTAGGTACACGAAGAGAATGAAAACAAAATGCACACTCACAACAAGCTCCTTGTAACTTGCCAACCGTCTCAGCTGCGTTGCATCAGAGCTTATGATATCAACGCTTAATAGCATCAGCTTCAGTGAGAGGTTATGTATATATATGAAAAAAAAAGATACTAGCAATAATGAAACGTCAAAAGAGATACGAATAAAAAGGAAAAATAACCGTGAAGCGGAAATAAAAAAACAAACTCTGTGCGGCTTCGCATTGTAATTTGTATGGAACTCTTCGGACGCTGCTACGAAGCTTATGGTTTCTACAATTAGCTGTTTGAATTTCAGTAAATGCGTACACATTATTGCTTCTCATTGGGCTATTCATCTTCTAGTAGCTGTTATAAAGGGTGTGATAAAAAACATATTTTCGTGAAAACACTAGAACTTGTGTAGTAGGAGCATTCCATACTTACTATATTTTAACGCTTTAAGGTTTTATTAAGTGTTTGTTAAGTTTATTATTGCAACCGTATGCAATCGTACGTATTTATGTTGCTTATGTATTTTTGTAAGTCAAATATGTTATTTTATTGTTTTAATGCAAGCTTACTGCATTGTAAGCTAGATGCATTTTATTTAATGTATAAATTTTATTCTGCTTTCCGATGATACAAAAATATATAGATATATATATCAAACAACTGGAACAACACCATAGACAATAAACAAAAAAAAAACACAGAGCTAGTTGCTTGATTGGAATGGTAAAATTGTCAAAATTAAATTTTATCAGTTCTTTGCAATTAGTTTCGAACAATAACAATAAACGTGCGACATTGAGCTGAAGAACACATCAAACGAATAAACAAGGGCATGGACATAAATGGAAAAACTGTCTTTGAAAAGTCCAATAAAGAACAAAATAGTCAGATTGATTGATCTTAATAAGAACAGTAACAATTATAAAATTAGAATTTAATGTTAAAATTATTGAAAAAAAGATAAAAACTTCACTTTATAAAAATTGAAAAGTTTCATAGGAACTTGTTGAACTAGGAAAAGTTTTATGACGTTAGATTGTATTGAAATTTTATAAAATCCAGATAAACACTGGACATAAAACGCAGAACAAGAGTAAAGCGAACCAACAAAATAAAATAATAAAAAAATAATGCTTTAACGCTAAACATAAACAATGAACGCAAATACAGAAGCAAACGTTTAGGCATATTAACCCTACAAACTTGGAAATGGCTAGCTTGAACGTCGAATAAAGATGGAACAGCATGAGTAGTTAAGAGCACGATCAAACACAAAACGAAAACAAAACATTTCAAACTATCCATCGCGGGAGGACGGACCAAAGGACATTGAAGTAGGAACTTTGGAGGAGAATCATGTGTTGGTATGCTACTGTGAGTGGTATGAGTGGCTATGGAAACAATCATCACCCGCGGAGGTTCGCCTCCTTGGATGATTTTGAGCGAAGAAGTGTGTATGAATTCTGTTGTTGTTTTGTACTAACAATAATGAAGGATGAGCTTTGTTTTGGAGTTTGGTTTAACTATTCGTTTGTCACTACGCTGGGCTGGACATAAAAGCACGTAAACTCACCATCGGAATTTTTCTTGGAAAGTGCCGTTTCCGCCACCGAGTCTTCGCTGAGACTTGGGTTCATGGGTCTACCATTGTTGGTCACTTCTGCGCGTGAATAGCGGGTTGCGAAGCAGATGCCATGTGTGTTGGTGGTGTTGAGTGGTGATTGGATTTTGTTTTTTTTTTTTGGTTTTTTCGATATCATTTTATTCTCCAGCCGTGGGCGTGGAGTGTGAATAAATAATGTACCCGAACGGCGCGAAAGCGGTTGTGTGCGATGATTTTGTTTTGTTATTCCGCACATATTCAAGTCGTCCGCGGAATGGCGTTGCGTGGCCATGGTTGCATCGTGGTCGTGTGAGGTAGAAAACATGTTCGGAAAGTAGCGAGGTGCGAACAAAACGGCGATCAGTTCGTACGTTCGTACGGCCGGTTCGATTTGTTTGTGGTTTTTACGACCGCATATGCATTGATTTGATTTGTTGATCATGTTCGAAAGGAAACATCCAATTGGCATCGGAAGCGATGACGATGGTCGTTGCGAATTAGCAAATTTTCATGTTTTTCCCCATGAACATGATCGACATTCGGTTACATTTTTTGTGGTTGTAATGGGCGGTCCGCATGTATGTTGAAAATGTTTGATCGTGTCGGAAAACAAACCAACGAATGAATAAAATAAATTACGGCGCAAGAGCGAAGAGTAGAAAGTTAAAGAGAAAGAGAAGAAAGAGAAGAAAGAGAAAGAGAGAAAGATGAAAATGAAGGTCAAAACTCCCTTTGCCTTTTTTCGGACGGGCGTCTTCCGTTCTGAAAGATGTTTGTTTTTATTTAGTGGTGGAAGTAGTCTGAACAGTGAAAGAGTGCTGGTGATACGGGTAAGGTGCGCTGGGCAACTACTACGAACGAACAAAGGTGGGCCTCAACGGTACGGCAGCTACGAAACGAGCGGAGTACAACATAAGGAGCAAAGATCGGTACCGTGACGTGGATAAGAGAATGCAAAATGCCGTGCGTTTCGCGCACACCTCATAACATGCAATTGCACTATGGAAAAAAGCCTTATGGGCAACAGTAAAATAAAAAACGAAAAAAAATGGAGCGAGTAAAGAATGTGTGATGGTATCCATCTGTTATTTTTGAAATCTTTTTTTTTTTTTGCAATAGACGACGAAAGGAGAGGTGTTTTTTTTTATTACATAGTATGGGAGTATTTCTATGCAAAAAAGCGTAATAGGTACATAGCGTGGATAACAGTAGGCTTTGCCCTTGACTCTGCCTACATCATTATCTTATCGGCAAAAAGTATTTGCTTATTTTGGCCAAAGCAACGCTTATACACACAATTAAGTAGAGAAGGAAATAAACGCACTCGAATAAAGCTTAGCTTGAAGCTAAAGTCATCCATTTGAAGTATCTCTCGACGCCAGAGTTTTGAAGATGCAGCGGTGCAGCGCAGTCGAGTGCAAATTTAAGTTTGGTTTGGTTTCCACGTTGTATGGGGTTTTGGTTAAAAACGATGAAACAATCGTTCGGGTGTTTCAAGTGTGTGTGTGTTCTGCAAGTTTGTCGAATAGAGTTAATATCTTAGCGTAAGCATATCTTCTAAGAGTAAATAATCTTCTTATGACAACCTGCGATGGATGTATTTATATTCCGCCTATTTGATGTAGGATTTTAATCTTATTGCGTATAAGTTATTCACGGAATTGTATGACTCAGCAGAAGTATGAGCTTCCTGCACCTTAACATAAAAGCGTTACACGAGTTAAAAAAGCGTGATTTAAATTGATCAGTGAAAATGAATGGAAGGTGAAATTGAGTGAACAGAGTCTCCAAAGGTTAATTGATACTTTCAAAGTATTGACTGCCATACATATCTCGATATACCTAAGACTGAGAAAATGTAAAAAAAATTCAAGTACAGTATCGACTAGTACTACTGTTAGTGTAGTTCATAATTAATTTGCTAAAATGTTTTACTAATTAATTGCATGCGGTGTAACGAATTGGAAACATTATTTCTAATTCGTCGTCAAATTAACATTTTTAAAAGCATGCTGTTGTTATACCTTCTTTTTAATTTAAAATTTGTTGAAAAAAAACATGATTATTTATAATAACGATGGGAGACCCTGTGAAATGAGCGCATGAAAGAGATATTAAAAAATGGAAGGTGTCCCAGAACCAGATAGTGAGAAAATAATAGGTTAGATGAAAGGGAATAAACGATACCGCATTGATATCGTCGATACAGAGACATACACACGGAGACTTATGCACTACAGGAGCATGATAATGGATAATGGAATGCGATGGACGAGTACTGGATGGGGTTTTTGAGTAACACGTTAGCGCTGTGGGGACTGCACTTACCCAGATTTTCCGATGAAGCGTTGATGTCGGTCACGCGAGGACACCGGCCGGTCCGGCCACTTCCACCACCGCTCGGAGGCTTCGGATTGCCGGGCGAATGCAACGACTGGCTCTTGTGCCGCCGGATCGTTGGAAGCCGGGCCACGAACGATGCGTTGTGCTTGAAGCTCGACGACGCTCGCCTAATAAGTGATTTATGATTAAGTCCATTGCTATCAGCACTTTGGTGGTTGTGTTTGTTTTTTTTTTAAAGATCGTTTTATATCATCAGTTGGAAGGGTGTGATGAGTATTTTTGTGTGTTTACATTCATTATAGTTTTGTGACAAGAATGAGGAGTCCGAAAAAGGTATGTGTGTGTGTGTACGTGTAGCAGTAGGTTATAGTGATAAGTGTGACGAAACCCATTTCATGAATTGGAATTCGTTCCACGTGTCCAGCCACATTATGCGGTGCGGTTCCGGGTACGTATATCGAATCGATTCCAACAGTTGGAAGTAAGAAAGAACACATTCAACACCAAACCAAAGTTACCAGTAACAAGGAAAAGCACAGCACATATCATCGAAATAGGTATCATACACCGAAACAAATTCAAGCAGGAAGGCAAAGGCATTAAGAAGTCGGCAAAAAAGCCGCACGAGCCAGCAAATCAGCGGATGCACCAAAAAAGGAAAACAAAATTAAAAACCATCATGGCCCCGCTCCGGTCGCCGGTAGCGTGTGTTGATGGTGCATTTTTTTTTATGTGAATGAAATATTGCATATGGAAAATAGATTATGATAATGCCGCGAATAATGCGAGGCCACGGATTGGCAAGCAATATTTTTGAGCCCGGTTTGCAGAAAAAAGAGCACAAACCGCGATAATATTTGTCAACAGAAAAAAAAAAAAAAAAAGATATACAAATGGCACAACATAACGATTGCAAACAGCAAAACGGAAAACAAAATGGAAGCCGATGCGCAACGTAACGTTTCGCAGGTGCATGGTACACGGATGGTGTGGAATAATGAAAATAAAAATAGAAAACCGAAAGTCATGTAAATTTCCGCCGTGAATATTGATGGTTACGCGATTGTTGATCGCGATGACGGTGTGATGATAATGGCGATGGAGAAAAAAATACAATCGCGTGATGGATTCAGCATTTCCGTTCGGTTTCGTAAGCCCAGCAGAACGGCGATGACGATCGGTGTTGAGGCGACCATTTCCAATGGTGATGATGTTGTTGTTGTTGCGAACGTAGATTCGTTTATCAAATCCCAGTTAAGGTGTAACCGATACGTTGTAAAAGGATCCGACGGTGGTGGTGATGATGAACGACATTTCCGGATGTGGCAGGCACCGTAATGTGATGCAGGAACGGATGTAGCACGTTCGTACCGAATCGAATCAGTGACCGATTTATGGATTGGCGAATGCAGCAGCAAACATTTATGTACATGCGTGCACGAAACGGCGTACACGCGGGGTGAGCATGATAACGATGTTGATGTTGATGATTAGGTCGCAGCCGATGGAGAAGTTGGTGAGTGCATTTTGTATAGTGGCAGCGAAAGACGTGCAGCATGAGTTTGTACATCGATAGCGTGTTGATTGATTGGCAGGGTGCAATGGAGTGCGAGCGTTCATTACATGAAAACAGAGAGAAAAACATAGAAAACGGAACAAAACAATAAAAAACCAGGAAACAGAGAAAGAAAAACAAAAACAAAAAAATGAAGAGTGTAGTGAAATGAAGTTTGTGTTTGATTTCATTGGAAGAAACAATCAGTGTTGAGTAACAAAATGGTTGGGAAAAGAAAAATGAGAAAGGAGTCACGCACTGTTGAAAACTTGTAAATAATGACGTTGAGCAAACAATAAAAGAGAAATTTGAAAATCGGCTTTGATGTGGTAGAAATGACGGAAATAGTTATCGAATAATAGGTGAAAAAGACGGTCTTATTCAATAAATTGGTGAATGGGTGCAAGAAACACGATAACAAGTAAAAACTTCGTAAGAAAGAGCGAAAGGAGGATAAAACCATAATCGAAATCGTGAAATTTCAGAAGATAAATATATTATTTCGTAGTAGGTGTGTCAACACTTTAAAATGAACAAGAAACGGCAATCAATAACATTGTGATGCGTAAAAACTACGTGGTACGGATAAAATGGATTAATAATGTCTTCAACACTTGTTTTTATATTGAAAAAAATGTTCCGGTCGCTAGTGTGCTTTACAACGGTGCGTTATGTTGTCAGGCGTTGATTTCAATAGCAACTCCGGTGCAAACGAAATTCCAGCTTTCAGCAAATGGCGTCACGCCGCAGCTAGAACGAATGCCAGCGCTTCCATCGTACGAGAACGGGCCACCATCGGCTTACCACGGCTCAAAACGAAACCAGGGTACGCGATCGTGAAGTAGATCTACGTGACACGGAAATAATGGAAATATAAAAGCCCCGGTCCCCGGCGACAAGTTGGCCGTCTGTTGATCCCTCCCGGCAAAAGGACCCACCGAGAGTGATAGCTTCCTTTCGGTGTAACTTCAGCGCATTTGCATATGGTGACAATTACGATGGCCATCATCACCGGGGGTCGTGCTCGATGAAAAGGTGGGACACGGAGGAGTGAGAGAGTAAGCGAAAGATGTTTCTTTTGCATATGCATGTGTCTGACGGTACTACTACTTTCACACACACAATGGAATGAGAATGGAATGCTCAGCTTTGTGCAGCTCACGGAACGGAAACGGAAGTCACCTGTGCGGCAGAAGAATGAGAAAAATGGATGGAAGCACACTGCACACGGTTCGACTACAAAACTGTGCTCGCCTGTGCAAGGAGCACTAATGCAGTGAGTTTTCTAAAAAAAAAAGTGCAAACGCCACGGAAGGACTTTCCAAAAATCGGAAGCACACACGCTCACTTGGAGAAAGCACCGGGCACACGTAGAGCAATTGTAATTTTCTAGCTCAAACAGGGCATGGCATTGTAATTTAATGAAGTGAACAACCTATGCCGACCTATGGTGAGCAGCTTCCTTTGTGTGAATTTGTTTGATACTTTATGAAATTCGAGATCGGAATATTTTATACAAAAGTTAGTACACACATTTATTATGGATTTATCAGAATATATTTTATAGAAGATAAATTTCATATGGAGATTAAAAAAAGTTCTTTAGATTAAAATGTCGTTTTTTCTACCTAGTTTAGAAACATAATATTAGCGTTTGCCTACTCAGTATAGAAACCGATCTAGAAAGCGAGTCAAAACCTGTTGCAGCTATAAACACACTATAACTCTTGTGGAACAACGCTATACAAAATAGACAGAAGTAACTTAGTAACAAAACGTCATCAGAAAATCACGAACGTTCTAATACCTAATTGTCCAAAATGTTCATAAAAACGATCAAAGTTTAATAAAGCCGTTCTAAAGATGTTCGGTGAGCCAAAAAAACTCAATTAGCAAACTGGATGCAGATCAGACACAGTACAAGAAACCGAAACCAAGACGAGCGTTAATGTTTCTAGAACCTCTAGACTAATAAAAAAAAAAAATAACAAAATGAGAAACGCCAGCATTTCACCGGTCAAAAACCGATTGCACTGGATTCGGATGCACTGCCCGTAGTGAAACAGATCCGCTAGGCGGGCGCTACAGTACGAGAGAGCGAGAAAGTGAAGCGAGTAACGAAAACAACATTCACAATTCGGCAACTGGAACGCAAAACGGCATAAAAACCACAACTCCGTACGCTAATTGTATGGAACGAGATAATCCGATCGGACGAAAATTGCACTGTGTTGTTGTGAGCGTTCGTGTTTCGCTACCAGTGGCAGTTAGCGGTGGGCTTACGGTTGCACAGCGCGAGAGAAAACACAAACAGTAACAACAACAGAGGAAAACAAAAAAACACTTACGCGGAACTGGATGAGGCGGCCAGTTTCTCTGCTGCCTCCAGCTTTGATCTGGTCGCCGTGGCAAACGTCAACGCATACGACGGTCGGTCATGGGTTGGGCGCGATGGGGTTCGCGAACGATGCCCAGATTCCCCAGGGTCGGTGGCGAAATCAGAACGACAACAATTTGGGAAACACCGGGAGGTTTCCCGTTTTAGTTGTTGTTTGTTGTTCATTTTTTTGTTTGTTTTGTTTTTGGTTTGTTTTGTGACGAATTGAAAATTGTAAATTGTAAGAAAACGGTGGGTTGCAGTACGCAAGACGAAACAACATTTGCAAGAACGAAACAGAAACGGAAATCGAAAATCGATTGTAAGTTATACATGTGTGTTTGTGTGTGTGTGTATGTGGAAAGAAGAAGAGAACGAGTTCGTAAGGGCGTACCAGAGAAACAGACAAACAGGTCGAAACAGGTTGTTTGGCAGACAGAACAAAACACTGCGGACTAAAACTAAAACGGAAACACTATTTTCGGTAGTGTGATGCTGTGGTGGCTTACTTTATACTAACTAGCTCCATCTGCGTGATGTGGTACATACGTATTTCAGCGTATAAATAGTGACACACGGACACGCACAGGACATACGGTTGAAGTGCATCTTCTAGTGTACTATTGCTAAGGACTATTCTATTACCGTGTTCATCAAACAACCATCGCTACATTGTGGGCAGCAGCGGGAAGCCTAATGCTACCGGCGCACCCTCTTACAAAAAGGAGCCACGAAAACTGCACGACCAAGTGGAACAAATCAGCCACGAGAGTTTTGCGTTTGAAAGAGTAAAGAAGAGTGTAGATAAATTCGAGCAAGCAACACCACACGGAAGTGTAAGGACTGCGAAAAAGCTTTAAACATAATTTAATTTATTCCTCCTTCCCATGGGATGCTGCCGTTCGAACTACAAGAGACGTTTTACTTGCTGTTTTTGTATTTTTTTAAATACTGCATTCCCTCTAAAAGGAGTCTGAAGATATTGAATTAATCAAAGCGGACAAAGAAGTGACCGCCAGGAAGACAATGCCGAGCGAATGCGGAAGTAAGTGCCTGCCGAGAGCGTTGAAGTGTGGAGTTCGAGTGGATGCAAAAATTGGAGCACACTTCTAGGCTGTCATGCAGATAGAATGTTAAAATGAAATTGCTTTCGATCAGATAGAGCGAGTACAAAAGCGAAAGAGAGAGAGAGAGAGACGGAAAAAAACTTAGAAGATGTCGTTTGATAATTTTACTCCATGGATGGTTGGAACCATTTCAGCTATAAAAACATGAAAAAATAAAACTACCAATTTGAAATATAAAAAATCTAGTTAGTAAAAACTGCACAAATTAATATGTTGTCGTTAAGGATGTTTTTTTTTCTACGACTTGCATGTATAATTGATAATTAATCCAAAATGATGGTCAATATTCGATCGGATTTAAATTTAATTATTTTTTCGCTTTTACGCTTTTTCCGTTTTTTTTTCTTGTCCAAACTGGCTACCAAATAAGCAGCAGGGTCTGTAGAAAAACTAGAATCATTCAATCGCATATTTTTGATACAATGAGTTATAAAAGCTTAGAACATGGAAACTTTAAAATAACTCGTTTCGGACTTTTCCGACTTTTCCGACTTTTCCTGCTCTAAGTTGACATTTACGACTGTACCGTCGTGGCATCAAAGGTAACCTTGGTTCCAGTTCACAGTGCCTTCTTCGGAACATTTTTCTCGTGCACATCACAAAGGCGGAAACGGATAGTAGAAGCGCAGTGAGTTGTTCGTGTCACTTGTCGACTCGAATCAACACCAATTGGCACCGGGAGTGGGTGGTTCTTTTCCGCTCTTAGCAGGTCCACATTTCCACTTCGAAGAGCGCTCACAACACGCAGGACGGTGGAGACAATGGACGGTGGAATTTCAGTGCGCACGGTCGAGGCTATGCAACAGTTTGTTCTCTTCTTTCACTCAGCCACCCTTAATGGTGCCATTTTGATGTTCTATAATTAAAGCGCTAGTTGCAGTGGGAAACCAACGCGTGCTAGTGGGTGCACTTTGACGTAATGAATTTTCCACCCTTTCCCGCAAAAGAGTTTCCCTGGGTCGCAGATGCGCACAGCGCGAGCCTTAGCATCATTTGGTGTCGCACGTCAGCCGGGTCGAGAGGTGTTTTACGACGCTATTATTATTATTATCGTGTCTGGGGATTAAATTATACGCGGAAGGTGTCGCAGCTGGGCGGACTGCATGCTAGATGATGCATTTCATGGCAGAATTATTTCAAGCCTGACCGTCGGTTGCACATTGGTGTCAGAGCAACATGTGTTTAATGAGCACATGTGAGAGCAAAGGTTAAGCAAAAAGTTTCCCAAACATATTTATTTATGTGTAGGTAATTATTCTCATTTTGTTTATTATGTAGCAAGCTAAGAATTAGAAAAAAAAGATTAACCCATGGCTTAAGAGCGAGGTTTGAAAAGATTTGTGAGGCAAGCTCATCAAAATGATTTAAAAATTGTTAATTCATTTAAATGACTAATAAGGGAAATTGTAAAAACCTTGCTTATTAAATCGCACCAATAATGATCGCAAATTATACTTTGTCAGTTGTCTTCTTCACTTAGCAAAGTCAGGAAACTGTTCTTCAAATTGGAAAGACGACACTATTTTCGATGTCGAAGAGCCCCATTTGTTTATTAAACTTTAGCTTCACAATAATAAAGTAAGATAAAAATTACTTATAAAGACTACAAGTAATAAAGAGACTATTGCCATACATTTTGAATCGAATTAAATACGATTTCCATCAACAAAACTTATTACAACACATTGACGCATAATGTGAATAGCAACTCCCAAATCAGGCGTAATTTAAAATTGCTGAATAAACAGACACCATTATTACATCCCTCGGAACCCACGGCAACGAGTAGCAAAGTTGTAAACCATACAATTAAGAACACAAAAAAAACAATACTTAGCTCGACAATAATAATCAACCCTAACCACAAGCGCTTGTTTCGGCGCAAAGTGTGCGAGGAGCAGAAAGCAAAAGGCATTAAAAAAAGCCGTGAAAAGAAAACGCTGAAGCGTTCCGGTTCGGGTTGCAGTGTTCACCCATTATTTTGCTTTATCTATTTTGCTTAGCACTTTTACTCACTTAAGAGTGTCTGGTTTTGTCGAGAGGAAAGCCGCCACAGAAATAACGGGCAGCGTTTTGTTTGAATTATTTTAAATGCTTTTCGGGAACTGCCGGGTGTGGCGGCGGGACGTAGCGAACCGAAATACCCACCACCGTAATCAAGTCGAGTCGCGCATGAAATGATGATGGACCACAAACCCGCTGGCATAAAGGACCGTTCGAAGGAGGAAAGACGCTCGACCAGCCCGGCATAATCAACGAGCCAACGGGTGGAATGAAATGACGACCACCATCACCCGCCCTGCCATGCGTCAGCGCATCTCATTATGATGCAATTACAGGCGGAATTCGGCCGACACCGTAGAAGATTGGGGCGCCCGTCTGGCCCTAACGAACCACTCTAACAAATTGAAGCGGAAACGATCAAATAATGCTGTTGACAGTTTCTGTAGCAAAGTGTTGACGATTGTGTCGTGTCGCGCTAAGAAATGCACTCTCCGTTTTCGGCCGGTTTTTTTTTCTCCCCCGGTCGCTTGACTCACTTTTTCTTTGCGTGAGTCAGAAGAAAGTAGAATGCACGATCGGTTGAGATAATAAATTCTGCTTGCCCGAATTCCTGCACGGCACGGCTCGGTGGTACATTGCTAAATAGGGACCATTAATTCAATGCCAACTTGGTCGCTTGGATGGTGGAAAAACGCATTAAGCTCGTGGAATGTGTGTTGCACGTCCGAACCTTTTATTTCACTGCAGCTTACAGAAACAACAACACTAGCAGCAAACTGCATCAGCACCAGCTGCTAGGAAAGCGTCAGAAGAGAAAAAAAAACACACACACCAATCGATTGCATAGTCATAAAAAGCAGCTGGCACAATTTATTTCTCTTTGCCTTTGCCGCGAAACCGAAACTTCCGTTTGGTGTGGAGTTCAGCGAAATAAAAAAAAAACACTGAAAATAACCTACCAAACCGGGAAGCGTGGAAAATTCATCACGCATCAAACTGGCCGTCGGATACAGGGAAAGGAAAACTCAATTCAAGTTTTCACACATGGCTCGCAAGCACGTGCTGGAAGTTTATTGCAGCGATCTGTAGTATGTCTTCGCTGAGGGCGGTGGGTTATACCGGGAGGGCAAAATGTGTGGGTGTGTGTGTGTGCTTGTGTATGGATTGTAGACGATAGATTCAATTAAAACGTTACCATGTTACCCGGAAGGCAGCCAAGCAATGTTTTTATTGTAAACTCCTATAGGGAGAGTCTGAAAACAGCGGAGTGAAGCGGAGCCTTTTTGGAGTTGTACAATCAAAATGGTTATATTTATGTGTTACATTTTAAAAACTATATCAAATATGTGTTTTCTTAATTACATTAAACCTATAAAAAATAATCCTATAAACCTATAAATGAAAATAATTTTTCGTAGCATTAGTACTTTTATTGTTTATTTATTGATTTTTTTCTTTTATAATACTCGTTTGTTTATTAATCTGAGATTAATTTTTGTAATGAATTATAATTTTACTCTTTATTACTAAACGTCTGATTGATTTTATCAAATTTAAAATATGGAACTGAATTTAAAGTATGGCACTTTTTTATTTAACAAAACGATCAAACAATACAAATCTAATACAGAAATTACAAAAACTATTTTACAAATGTTGCTACTCTTTAAAATGTGAGTAATTTTTGTTTTCATTGGTGGTTTCGTTATTCGCTGTCGCACAGTTCAGATTTCCCAACCGGACCGATTGGCGTGCTTACGTGCCCGATGATTTCGAAAACATTGTCACGAACGCGTTCGGCTGCATTACCATAATTGCCATTATCTTTCGTACCGAATCGCTGCCAGGATATGTGGCCGTACCCGGGAAACTCGACCTCATACTGAAACCTCCGGCAAAATACTCTCCGGGGCTCGAAAAATAACATCTAAAAAGCATTTGCAATCAATATTTCAAGCTGAAAGCATTGAAAGTGTCACGAATTTGAGCTGCACGAGTGAGCCTTGTGTCTTTAAAACGGGGGAAGAGCAGTCAAACGTTTCCGCCGGGAAAGTACGACAGTTTTCCCCTGTTGCGTTGTGCGTTCGCGTTTAGCGAACGCGCTTTTAGTGGCAATTTGTTGACTGACGCGGAACCTGGGGTGTAGGTTGCAGGGGAGGGATAGGGGCTGGAAACTGGGAAAAAGATCCATCCGAGCGCATCTGTTGAGCTTCCCGCAGAGTGGAAAGGAAATTCAATTCGCCATCCATCCGAACACGGCCGGAAGTCGACAGGCAAGATCTGGCTATGCCTGTGAGACAATCTTGTGAGGCAAAACCACTCAAAACACTTCTCCAGCGTCACCAGTGTGTTCCGTGCCTTCGCTTTCAACCACAAGCCACTCCCGGAGCGTTCGCTTACCGGAAGGATGTCTCGAAGCGCCGGAAGGCCGGCGTCTATCCGCTGGAAGAGAAAATAATTCCCCACTAATTACGTGTTTCCAAATTAGATTGCAGTATCATCTGCCACTTAGTGACCGCAGGTTCGTTCGAGGGCAGATAGATAAACGTCACAGACACATGTGGTGCTTGCATAGCAATCACGCACCGCACCGTGTAGATCGTTCGGAAAGACAGTTCTATTAGTGTCAGTGGTGTTGGTGGTGCACGGTGAACATCACATCAGACGAGCCACCGGCGTTGTTCTAGAGTGAACGGTAGCCTAGCTGTCGGACCACCACATTACACCATATTCCTGATTCGAATTCGCGGGAAAATCAATAACTTACAGCGGGATCAGTTTTCCCAGAAACATGGCGGGCTCGGGAGCGCTGGATGGGTAGAGTATTTTTTTTTGTTTCCTCCTGTTCACCCTCATAACAGCTTAAATTATTCAGCTCGGTGCGCGCCCCGATCCCGATCGCTCCACCCGTCCATAAGCAATCAAAACATTATCAGACCAGGTCCTGCTGTTGTTGCGCACCGTTTGTGTTTGTGTTATGATGAACATAATTTACCATCGGTGGCTGCGGTGTTGTTATTGTTGCCTTTTCCTGCGATATTTTCTGCCCAACACTCTCGGCACGAATGGTGATTGGGTTGAGCTCGAAATATTCGCACAGAACCAGCGCCCTCCTGGACTACCATCAGGGTCGATAGGAAGACGTGCCGTTGAAAAACGCGACTGAAAAATTTATTGAAATTCTTCAAACCACGTCCAAGGAACAAAAACCCGTTCTGTAAGTCGTGTCGTTGCCTAAACAAGATCGCCAAGCAAACTTCAGACATATTCGGGTACATCCAACCATGACCGAAACGGGTTGAGGAAGGATATACAAATGAATAAGTAAATGTTTTGCCAACTAACGCAGTTCGTAGCCTGTGGCTGTTCGTCTCACCGGTCGATAGACCCTTCGCATCTAGGGTGGATTTTGGTTTTGGGCGTTCGAAAAGGGGGGAAAGGGGCCGCGGGTCTGGTTGTCTGCTTGTTGTTTGCGTAGTAATGATCCTTTGTTTGCGTGTGTTTTTGACCAACGATCGACGTGTTTGGAGGAAGGAAACATGGATCTTCTGGTGCTTCTTTAATGGGAAAGAAATCAAAACAATCGCATTACCGAGTCGTAATCTGAACCTGCTGACTAGGGCAGAAGCGAATCTCGGCAAGTATCAGAGCAGATTGTTAGAAAACGTGGTTTGTATGATGGATGAAAGAAACAGCCTACTTTGCATCGCGCTGTTGGCCTTTTTTAGCGGTTGCTCCTTCTACAGCAGAAAGAGAAAATATTATTACATTACATTATTACATCATAAAAAGGCAGATTTTTGTGTTAAGGAAAAGCCTGATGTTTGAATAAATGTTATGTTTTGAGATATTGGAATGAATTTAAACAATTTAATAAAACAAAAAATTCTCAAAATATTTTTTCTATTTTAATCGACTTCAAATTTCGATAGTCGCTGCGGTGAACACATTTTCCCATATTTTGATTGCAAAATGTAAAACGAAGGCTCAACAACTACTTTCATGCACCGTGTCAGATGGGGAAGAAAAGTTTTCCACCCCACGTACGATTCACAAATAAAATTTTACATTTCCCAAAGCTTTCCCACCACTCCGGCGGTCGTTGGTCATACGCTGTCTTATGTGAAATTTAATGCCTTTATGTTTTGTTTTTCTAACACGAGCAAGGAAAACTTTTCCTCTAGCATCGATTCACACATTTCGATCGGCCCCACCTAAGCTCGTTGGTACGGGCACAGAAGGCCACAGTCGTACTCATAAAACTTTCCAACCCAAATCCGGTCGGGAAAAATTGCAGAAATTTCACGCACGTAAGCAAAAACCGAACCATTCCGGGGTTCCGTCCGGCGGGAGCATTTGGGTAGAAACCCGTCGAACTGTCCCGTCCTGGCAACCCGGCGACCGGTAAAATACCCAAAAATCACTCGTGCCAATATTGGTTTTGGCTGTGGCCATACACCAGTGATTCTCGGGTCGTAAAATCGAAAGACACCGTTTGGAAAACGTTACCACCGGATACGGTGGCATAGACATCAGCTGCTAGACGCTTTCATAATTCAATCCTAGAAGTGATTGACGTGCTGAAGCCAGGCCGACGGTTGGCACACACCGTCGAGCACCGGCCGTGCGTTTAGTGGAGTGGGGTTTCGAGGCTTTCCCGCGCAAAATGGCCGGTTCCAACTGCACAGCAAAGTACTCGAGTAAATAGGGTGTGCGTTTGAGGAAAGTTTTACGGGAAGGCTACGGTAATCGCATCATTTGATGCAGCTGATTTGCTGCGCTGTGCCAATCGCCAATGTACTAGCACTTTTCGTTTTCAGATTGAAGTGCACCCCGTCGATGATTGACATGACAGATGCTCTTAACGTGTGTGCGTTTGTCATAGAACGCGCGCGCGGGAGAAAGGCTTTTGCATGCTGCTGAACAGCTGCTTAGCAGGTCAAAGGCGTCGCATAATTTCCGCTCGGTAAGTCGATTTCATAAGAGCGTTCATTGCAAATTGTGTTCGGTGATGTATGTAATTGACGTTATTCATTTTAATTAATTCTATAGCAGCTAATGTTCATTAAAAATGATTCGCTACAGTACGCGTGACGAGTACATCATAACGATATATTGACGACAATCACGACACAGAAGATATAGAAGAAAATGACGAAGAAATAGAATAGTTGACAGAAAAACAGGAGATACTTAAATAGTGCATAATTATGCAGGAGTAAAAATTAATTACAACAAATGCTCTTTGAAACGAAGATAAAAAGATGCAAAGATAGGAAGTGAGTTGAATGTCAGTTTACAAATATATAGAAAATACATACATACACGAAAGTGAAAAGAGAAAGTGTATAGAGGTGCTCGTAGAGAAGAAATAAATTTAGACATATCAACAACAGATAAAACTATACTGATACAAGACTAAAAAATAGGAGACGCACAGGAGTAAACGATTACACAACCACAAACAATTGACCACGTAGAGGCACAGAGACAGACAAACGGATTCTGACAATCGGTACACAGGCAGAGAAATGTGTGTTTTTTTTTCATTATTTCACAGGCAAAACCAAAAATACAACCAGCTCATTCATCCGAGCACACCAGCAGGGATATAAAATACATTCAAAAGACAACAGTATGTGTGTGTGTGTGTGAGAGAGAGAGAGAAAGAAATGTAGAGAGAAAGATAGAGAGCGAGCCAGAAACAAACACACTGATTTAGGAGACGAACCTTTCCGTCGCACTAGGGCACCTTCTGGCCAGAAGATAAATTTTTTGACCACGAAAGCTTTCAATAATACAGAGAATAATATCGGAGTTGTTGTGATTCTGTTGGGTGTGTTATAGTTTTTTTTTTTTTAGTTTGACAAACGCCGTTTGGTGTTGGAGTGGTGGGATACCAAAGAATACTAGGAGCGGAAAGGAATGTGTGGTTTTTTTCTGTGTATTGAGTATCTTTAACTCTATTACTCGGTCAAACAAATTGGTTACTAATTGATACGAATTTTGGGAGCATGTTTTGCCAATATTGCTGACTGGGAGGGTGAAAATTAATCTTGAAGCGAGTGCTATTGATACATCCGAAGTGGTTTAAGCGATGCCAAACAAGCGAAAAATATAGCGTTCTTCCATTTGGTCGGCACTCCTGACGTCAACTTTGTCGAGATCAGCAGGAAGGCAATAATATGTCTAATTAATGACATCCGTCTGATTGCGTTACCTCACCCGGGAACCGATGCCCTTCCGTTTGAGAAACGGGCGCAACTATTCGTAGAAGCGAAAAACGGACACTGCGCTGGTTTGGAGAATGTAACTCAATCAGTTGTTAGGGTGGGAACGAGTTTTTGGGGGACGCCTATGGGTACTAATGATGTCTCGATGCACGTTCACCATCCGTTCTGGAGGAGCGATGCTACACGATCGATTAAAGCTTGCCAAAGGGACGAATAAAGCAACACTAAGCGATAGGCGGGAAACACTTTCAAGGATCCGTCGTTCACAGCCATGAAACAATAGCAACATTCTTCCATTCAGCAAAAGCGAATGTTGAATGTGGCTTTCTCCGAATGATGGCTTGTCTACAACGCCGAAATCCATTTCGAGTTCCGAGACTTGAACTGGTTCTCGAAAAGGAGCAGTAAGCAAGAAAGCAGACACAATCCGGGAAGCGAAGGAACCAGTTCGTTTGGAAAATTGTTGCTGTTTTGCGAAGAGCGGCGCTGGTTTTGCTGGAGAACGGGGAAACAATATTCACAACGTCGGGACAGGTGTGTGTACTTCGTGTAGTTACGTTACGCTAGCCAATCGTTTCCGTTACGCTCGAACGACTTCTCGTTGTGGAAAAGTGTGCCGAAACAAAGGCAAGAAATTA
>JXWZ01009230.1:0-15631 GCA_000956215.1 Anopheles farauti No. 4
CCCCAATCGCGTGCTCTGCTATCGAACGATCCGGGAATGTTTATCACAGTTCCTAGCGCGATGCCTAGTGTGCTCCGAAACGGAACAATGGACGCAACATTCGGTACACCATTAAAGCCGACTCGGCCACATCCGGGTGTGAACCCGGGGCACGAGTAGATAAAAGCACGGTTGCCCGAAATTATGTGCGACGTTTGTGAATGGAGCGCGCGTTTCGGCACGACCGCATTATTTATGATGCTCGGCAACGTGGTCCGGTGCGCACCGTATGGTTTCTATATGGTTTCGGCCGTAAAAACGCGAGCGCTTCGGTGCGGCATCGATGAAAAGGCTTTTCCGGGCAGCGATTCCGCACCCTGCGACCGGTGATGGGGACCAGCTGGGATCAGTTTGGGATTAAAGCAGTAGCCAAGCGGTGTTTAATTGGGCGCACGAGAAGTCCTGCGCTTCGCGAGATCCTTGGAGTGAGCTGCGGGGTAATGGAATATGGGCAAAAGCATTCCATTATGCAATGCGCTCGGTTTTTCTTTCTCAAAATTCCAGCACACGCCCCGTTGTGCTCGTGTCTGAACGCACGAATGGACTTTACACTCTACGGCCTTGTCCGAGCAAAACCGTAGGAGTAAGAACGTGTGTAAATTGTTGGTCCAGTATCAAAAGAAAAAGAAAATCTCACAAAAATGGCATAGATAATGATCACTTTTCCGCAAACTTCCCTTCCCCTTCCTTGCTCTCTTTACGAGATTTTTTTTCGGTGCTCTACGAATCGGCTCTACTGCGGAGTACAGCTCGTAAATCAAAACGCGGAATGGGCCAGGAAAGAAATATTTTCGCCCCGCCCGGGCAATAAATAATGACCTGCAGGACTGGCAGTAGCAGCGCCGGAGACGACGGCAAAGAATGGAAAATCGCAAAAGTGCAGGAAAAATGGTGCGGTGCGTGCTTTGGTGCGACTTTGGGTTGGTGCTGAGCGGTCTCGCCCGGGATGCGATGTTTTGCTTTTGCAGTGAATGCGAGGTAGTAAACACGGCCAAACATGGACTCAACCCACCAAAAAACACACATGTGTGTGTATAGGTGCATTTTAAGAGATTTTATAACGCTGGGGTACGGTGGGACGGGTTGATGGTTAGGTACTCCCCCCCCCTCCCCCTTACCCCTTCTACTGCTGGAGTATCATGAAGGATCCACCAGTTTGCTAGTCCTTGAGACTCGGGCAAAACTTGATGATGATGTTTGACCGGACGGAGCGGCATGTGGGCGATCGTTTTCGCAAACGATCGCCATACACATATCGTTCGCTCGTGGTTTTGTTATACACGCCATGTGAAGGTTGAACCGTGGAGAAAAACTACGCTCAATGGCTTCACGGAAGAAAGATGCTAGCCCCAGGAAAAGGTAGCAAAAAAAAAAACAGTAAACGACGATGAAAAGTCAACTCATCGACAGTGGAGACAGCGGGTCGAGACGTGTTTATGTTTATTTATTTTTCGCACCACGTAGTAGGTTCCGCTATCTGTGTGCGGACAGTTTTCTACTTTCCTGTGGTCTAAACGACATACATTGGACGTTGCGGATGAAGTATCAGGGAGGTGCGGTGGGGTGTTTGTTTTTCCTCCAACCGTTGATTTGACCTGGTCGTATGGTTCGATGCGGTGCGCGAAGGAGAATTTGTCATCACGGTCACTAAGCTGTGACGCAGTGACACGAAGTAGGCGAGCATTGTAGGCGCATATGTGTGCGGATTGGTGTGTTGCTCTTTCACGGAAGTTGTTTTGATAGCTTCAAATGCTATTAGAATTAACATATCTCGAATCAGATCGCAAGATCTTGGATCACTTGCTACCTTTCATGTTTATTGTTCATGTGATATGTTCATTGGTACTTTTCTATTATTCTGATTGAATCTGAGGAAAGATTTCCGTAAGATTTGCTAAAGAAATTCGATGGGATGATACAACGGTGACGGTGACGATCTAGGCTGAAATAAGAGTCAATTTGAGGATGAGAGACAGTTCTGGAACCGATTCCAACAGTAGTATCGTAATTGATTGATATCTTTTATCAACGGTCATCACCTCAATTCACTATAAACTAAAGGCAAAACGAATCAAGTATGATCGAACGCATATCGAAATATGAGTTAGGCTGTAATAATGAATCACACAACTAGGACATATAAACACTAAGGCATTAGGAATTAGATGTAACAATGACAGGGCATTTTCCGTACAGTTGAATCAAAGGTCTAACGGTAATCTCATTTAGAGTATCTCCCCTAGCCTGGATTTACTGATGATAAATTCAGTCCGATAACAAGGCAGGTATGGAAGAACATTTCGAGCCAAGAAGAATAAATTCGATAGCTTGCATGAAATACCATACCATCAGGTATTTTACGAATATCAATATGTCTTTGCAGAGCTGTTGGAGATACTGACGCCGTTGGATTGTCGAGAAGTATGAAGGTGCAGTGTGTTAAAACAGGTCGGGATTAGCTTCCAGATAAGATCTTGTTCCATGTGAAGCAGACAAATACATGGTTTGGTGGTGCTGGTGATGAACAACAATGTCATAAAATTTTTGACACTGTCAAACTGATGCCACAACATACAACTGATTTACCATATGTTTGCCGTGCCGATCAAATATGTAGCTATTTTCGTCCACCCACAGCTTCGACTATCCTGACCGTGTGTTCGCGCACTTCTGTTTGACCCACTTTTGCGTCGACACATGCACGCGCGGGTGTGAACAATCATGGAACGTGGGTTGAACCGTCGGCTGCACCACCTACTGGCTTCTGATTGTTGTTCGTCCTGGCCGGTCGGCGTCAAACCACACACCGTGAAATAATTAGTTTAATTGTTTCACCGACCATCTTCCCGTCCGTTTTGTTTATTTTACATTTCGCACGAGATGCACCCATTTGCGCTCCGGGATGCATTCACGAGCTCGTACAAACCCGATCCGAGAACCGACGAGGATGATGGGATAGCGCGATCCGATCAATAAATAAATCGCATTAATCTCCGCGTGCTCGATGATCGATGATCGGCCCGGATTGGATTTGGGTGTGGACCCTTAATGCGTATTAAACGGTGAACCTTCGGCGTTCGGTGCTGTGGCTACCGACTTACGTCCAAGATGGTTGGGATGTCAAAGTTCACCTGCGTCATGACGCGCACCGTGCTCTAGATGTCATTGTAAAAATAGTAGCCTCTACGAGCGATACTCTGCGCAACGAAACGGCTCGAAAGTGCAAGGATGCGTACGGATGCAGGTTCCGAGTGCGTGTGACGTTTTTTTTTCTTTCGATCAATCCAACCAAACGCACAACATCTGACGAAGGAACCTAACCGTCGAGGCCTAATCACCGTGACCCCGTGTCCACGCAATGCCAACCGTGAGGTGCGGTGAATGAAAGCGTTCTTTTCGAGATATGTCTGTGTTTGTTTGTCTGTATTGTGTTTTCGTTCTTTGGGTGCTTACGCACGAATTATGTTTTACTCATTCAAGAGTTGCGCGGAGAACGCAAACGAACTGGCGGCTGGGTCGCGTGTTCGTTAGGCAGTTTGACGGCATACTGTGGTTGTTCAACGTGAAATAGATCATTTGCATCGCTTGCTGGGTGCGACTGCTGAGGAACGCTGTTGGAAACCCGATTTCTCAACATTCCAATATCTCGGCCAATCGTCGAAACGTTGAATTTGAAAGTTCAAAGAGCGCTCATCGCTGCAAGCGAGAATTCGCGTAAATCGTAAACGTGTTTCCGCAGCGCATGGAAAATAAATATGACGCTTGCTTTTTTGGGAAAGCGCGAGTCCAATGTAGTTGGGATTGAGTAAACGTTCAAAGCCGTTCACGCCGGAGTGGACTATGCGTTAGAGCACGACTGTGAGGAGACGGCAGAGGAAGAAAAATATCAATATAGATTTTACGATTTCCTGGCGAAGAACTTTCTTTAACCATTGGAAGTTGGGAAATGTGGGTTGTTTGCACATAATGTTTTATACCACCATTGCTAGTGAGCAATGATTACCTGACACACTGCAACATCGACCAGAACTGACGCAAAGAATGCATTTCAAGGGATACTCCTTCACATGAAGCACGCGGAGAAGAAGAACCACGCGAACAAGCGGCTAGGAAAAAAATCATGTTGCCAAACCGAGCGAACCGCGACGAAAACGATCATTTAATCGCACTAAAAAAGCACACAGACACACGAATAAACACAGTTTAAGCGCAAAGTAAACAAGTCGTAAAGTCGAGCATCCGCGGCCGCTGGTTTAATCGCTACAGCGTACAAGCGGGAGCGACGAATGTTGGGGATGGTGGTGATGATTTTGAAAGTGAAAACATATGGTCCTGGTGTGCACTACCACTACCGCCGCTACCACTTGCTCGATGATCGCTACTCGCGTGCTTGAAAGTTATCGGAATTTGTCGGTACGAAACCATCCCAGAGGCTACTTGCGGCCTTTGGATGGTCCCGGAGTAGTGACGCGGCAATCGACATTGTCCAATCGGCTGAGATAGATCGTTGGTGTGCGTGTATCTTTTTCGGGGCGGACGCGTCGGTTCCGGCGGAGCAACCAACGTCTAACACTGGAATCGGGTTATGAAAATCGGGCAGAAATAGCGGCGGATGGGGCTAAATATAGCCCCCGAGCACCGTGGCATGGTCGTGCATGCATTCCGGCAGTGCGACACAGCGTTTCGCGACGGGATGCCACGATCCCGTTCGGCAGCGTTGGTCACCGTCAATTTGCTTAATTGTTTACTAGCTCTCCCCAGACCGGCTGGTGTCATGCTGTCTCCGTGTTTAATTTTCAGATGGCAAGCGAGATTCGGTGAAGAGCACAGAGCGCGGTAGCCAGGAGGAGGATGCGCGACGTTCCCGATCCCTCGATGGCGAGGCCATACTCGAACCGATCCGTCAAATGGATAAGGTATGTGTAGTACATCTGCGAGTGTGTGAGTGTGTGATGGGGCGCATACACTGACTGCTTTTCTGACTGCTGTGCTGACGTAATATGGTTGCTCTGTTTTAGAACAAAAACAAGTCGGCCTGGAGCAAGGTGAAGGGTATCGTGAAGAATCACCGAGGATCGCTCAAGTCGAACGAGTCGCGTCGCAACGTGAAACCCTCGAACAGTGTTGGCTGCAGTCGGGAGGCAAGTCCTTGCGAGTCGATGGATGCTTGCGAGATGACGCTACAGCGCGACCGGTCGGATTCGTTCTCCTCCAGTCAAACGTCACCCGGTCATCGTTCGTCGGCGATGACACCGACCTTTTTGTTACTGCCAGGAGGCGACAACAGTGCCCCCAGTGGACCGAACTCACCGTGCGGCTCCGGTACACAAGGTACGTTCTCGAGCGGAGAGGACGGTGGTGACTGGAAACCAACGACAGGGTTGGTCGGCGAGTATCGTACGAGCCGAAGCGGTAGTGGAGACAAAGGTGTACCGGCGAGTGTATCGGCAGGAACGATTGTTGTGAATACTACCACAGCAATAGCTTCCACGGTTACAACGGTATCACCGGCGATCGGTCGTGGATCTCGGAAAAGCAAACATATACCTGATATTGAATCCGTACCTGAGGGCGTTCCGGTAGAGACAAGGTCACACACCGCAGGATGTGGTACGGCGACACACGGGTTAGCACCCAACAGTACAATCAGTGCCAACGCTAACAGCGGCAGTAGCAGCAGCAGTATTAGTAAGCTAAGAAAATCTCCCCCCAAACCGCTCAGCCTCAATCGACAGCAGGACTCGGTGGATGTAATGGCGATAGCCGCCGATAATCCCGATGGTGCGTCACTGTCATTTTCTTCATCGCCCGGTCCGAAGCATTCGCCGAAGCGGAAGAGCTACACCAGCATATCGCTCGATCCGGAGGGTTCCCTGCCGGCCAGTCCGTCGGGTAAGTTCAGCTTCTTCAGTGGAACCGAGCGGGTGGCAGAGCTAGTTGAACCGGACTACTCTAGCGGAGACGTGTCGGATCAGAATACACCCAAACGGAGATCATCGCCTAAGCACCGTACGTTGCAGCGTCAGCGGGAAGAAATCGAGCGTCGGTATCAGGAGCTGCAGTTGAAGTTGCAGCGGGAGTTTGATGCAAAGCAGCAGGAGTGGGAACGAATGCGGCCAGCGGCATTGCTGTTGAACAACAGTCCCTGTAAGTATCACCTGTCGGGGGAAGGGTTACGCCATAGAAGGGCGTTGGAGAAATCACTTGAGCGTCAGTATCAGTTGGGAGTACTTAAAATTGTAGCGGTTGGTATATTCCGATAAGTATTGCTTGCAGTGAATCAGCTACTGAAGGATGAGGCTTCTGGAGTGGTACAAGGTACAAGCATGTCCAAATCACAACCACCTCCGATTGTTGAAGATAATTTGACGCCCGACTTCAAGAAAAAGCTGAATGAGTGGCGCACAAAGGTAGAACGAGAATATATATTAAAGTCTTGAGCGTTATCAACACTGTTAATACTTTATGCTATAGCACCAACCGGGCACTTCAAAGGACCTGGTTGATTCGAAAAAGAAACCGATCACCGACTGGCAGCTTTGGAAGACGGGACAGATAAAGTTGGAGGGCCAAGGACTTAAACAGTTGCCTGATGCTAAGGATCTACCGGAAGATTTTCAGAAAAAACTCTGTTAGTACAATTTAAATACTAACTTTGATTGTTTGGTATATAACAAATCGTATTTTTGCTTGCAGCTGAATGGAAGCAGATGAAGGCAGCTAACAAAGTTCCGTCCTATACGACCCAATCGTCCCAAGTAGGTTCCAGCGACTGCGGGTCCTCGATGAAGCGCCAGCAATCAAAGGCATCCGGTGGTGCGGTCAAGAAAACCAAAACATCTGATGAGCTCGAGAAAGATCGGCACCAACAACAGCAGGTGCATCAACAACAGCACCAGCTACAGCATCAACCGAAATCGGAAGGTCTTTCCAAGCTGAAGGCACTCGTAACTACCTCCGAGGCACCCAAGAAAGAACTGGTTGTCCAAACAACGAAGGGTTTCATCAAGTTTGAGGGTATTTCGCGCAAATTTACCCGAAAGTTGTTCGAATGGGAGAAGGCGAAGGGAATCGGTCCCGAGGCGTCTACAATAGCGCTCCTACATCCGGGTTATGCACCGGTCGTAGTCGAGACACGGGGAACTGTGCTGGAGAACAAGCGTAAGTTGTGTGTTGCAATGCTCGCTTTGTAGTACAACAAAACAATCATATCGTTATAATTCTCAGGAGAAAAATCACCAGCACTGGCGCGTTCACTTTCGATGGACAGTATTGCTCCGATTCCTTCTGCGTCGTCGATATCGCACCAACCGTCGAGTCTTTCGCTAAATGATGCTGACGAGCTCAAGGATGTCGATAAGGACAGTGGCTCCAATCGACGGGTTTCGTCCAACCCCGAACTAGAACTATCTACCGAACGGGAGGAACCGGGTGCCGTGTTGGTGGAGGTTGAGGACGAAGTGCTCGAGGTGGCCGATCCACTAATACCGGTATTGCCCGAGGATGCACGGAGTCAATCGGTCTCGCTGAGTGTTAACCAGAAAGCTAAAGAGTATGTTTTTCCAGAGGTGTTGGTTTGAATGATCGCTCAAGACAGGTTATTCGTTTGGTTTTTCCGCAGGCCTGGCTATTCGTCGAGACCGTCCAGCAATAGCAGTACCATCCTCAAGGACTCCACAAAGCTGCTGATAAGATTAAGTGAGCAGGATTCGGTCGATCGGGATGAAGTACGTCGGTTGAAAATTGTTCTACGTGCGCTGATCGCGACGCTGCCTGAGTTCGTGGAAACTGGCTCGCGCAATAGTATTGCATTTTTTGCCTATATGAAGGATTTAGCGCTCGATATACTTCGCTACCTGCATCGATTTGACGACGGTTCGCTAAACAACGCCGGTGAGGTGCTCGGTAACGTGCAAACAATCAACGGATCGGTAGCGGAGTTGAAAAAATCGCTGCATTCGTATATGAAATACGCCACCGGCATTGCCAACGGGCGTAAGGATGAGGAAATTCCGCAGATCAGTATTACGCCGGCCGTAGGGGCCCAAGCGACAACATCGATTCAACGTACGGACGATTCGTTCCGCAGTATGGCTACGATTAACGTGACTCCAACGTTCGTGTGTAACGCCGTACGTGTGAACACCGTGGAGCTGGTACATCCAAGTCCTTCAGCATACCGTATTCCCATCAGCTCGGAATCGGAACCAGCACCACTTACCTCCCAATCACCCGACTCGTCGGCTTATGCACCGGTTTCTGATGCACAACCACCGGCACAGCCAAAAGAATCTCCGGAAAAAGAATCTCGTGACGCGTCAGGCAAAAAGTTGCAGCGAAATCTAAGCAATGGTAGCCGCCGAAAGGCACGCATCAAGCGCATGGGATCGCGTCAGAGTAGCAAAACAGAGAGTGACAGTGATGACAGCCCACAAAACTACGTGCTGGACGTGCCGAGGAAAACAAAGCGCAAGACGAGCCGAGCAAAAAAGCCTAGCTCGGATTCGACGGAGAAGCTGCCAACGGCTGGGGAGAAGGTAACCGAAGATGTTGTGTATGTGTTAAAGATAAAGCCAGGGCAGAAGATTGAGCAGGTGGAACATCCACAGCCCCAGAATGCTTCGATTGGGCAAGTGACACCAGTGCATACCGAAGATGTGCTCATCTCACCACGAGAGACCTGCGTGGAATTAATGGAGGTTTCTCACCCAATAGTGGTAGGTCAAACATCCGTTAGTTGTACGGCCAGTGTATTGGTGAAAACGAAACGTAAAATATTCACCACAGTGGAAAGTGATAGCCTTACTGTGGTTGGTTCCGGAAACGGCAGTCAAACTGTCGCAATCAGCCAAGATCTAGAGTCAGGATCAGGCGCATCCGATCGGAACGATGCACAGGAGACGGTGGTAAACGTTGTGCTCTCTCCCAGTCAGGATCAGAAAATCGTAACGAATCTGCCACCATTACCACAATCACCGAGCATGCAACGAAGGATGGACCCCTCGAAGGCACCGATCAAGGAATTATCGCCCAACATTCGCCTGATGATTGCCAAATACAATCAGCGACTAACGACGGAGAAAAGCGGAACGTCTCCGCACAGTTCAGGATCGTGTTCTCCAGTTGCTTGGCGGTCGCCGGTGCTGGATCGTCGCGTACGCAAGCAGACAGAAAAGTACCAGGAGACGATACAGCTTTCCAAGTCGGCCAGTGCGGGTAGCTTACGCAAAACGTTAAAACAACTGGAAGAAGAGAAAGAACGGGAACTCTTTTCTCGGGGAGCCAATGGGGGTGAAGTCGGAGAATTCGGGGATGAACGGGATCGCACGAGAGTGGTTAAATCTTTCAGTACTAGTAAAATTGAGGGCACCAGCAAAGAGGTGTTGGAGCAGCAGAAGCAGGCAGCAGCAAACGTCGCAAAGGAACCGTCCCCAGAGCTAGGAACATTCCTGGCGTGCGATAGTCTACGAAGACGTGATACACTTTCTCGGTTGGAGCGAACGCGTGAGCAACAAATGGCAAAGGATCTTTCATCGGGAATTTCAAGCGCAACTTCCTGCCCGTCGCCAAACATAGTAACGGGTACGGTTAAGAAGGAACGATTGTACAAAAAGCGCACGGAATCACCAATCGCTACCGGATGTTCAACGACGAATACGGGTAGCATGAAGAAGGGTGCTACGCGTGGGGAAAAGTATTCCCGTTGTAGATCTGTTCCGAACGAAGAGTGCGCCCCGGAAGTATTGATCTCGTCCAAGGCTCTCAAACCACCCAGTCCACGACTGATCGCAAGACGCAGGCTTAATCTTGAGCAGCAACGAATGGAGTTTTCGAAATCCGCTCCAACCACTCCGCTGGAAGAGAATCGCACCATACTGGTGCCCCTAAGTCAGCGTGCGCTAAAATTAAAGAAAGCCAAGGAAGAGTTTCTTCGTGCTCCTGTCGTTGGTGATAGGTCGTGTGGAGTGTTACCTGCAGACACCGCTGAGCAACAGATTTGGAGTAATCGCATTAGTCAGATCAGTGCCACTAGTACGGCGTCCTCTAGCGTGGTGGAGGGAGAGTTAACGCTTCTCATGAAGAGTGCCAGCGCTGGTGTCATCGGTGTACGATCAGTTAATAATCCAGAAGATTCCCAAACCCTATGCCGTAATGAGTCTGGATCGGGATCATGTATGGAAGGGGAAGGATCAACTTCACGGCACAGTATCAGCACGGCCAGTGCGATCGGTTTATCTGGCATTCCTACTGCCAGTGGGAACGTTGGCCGGTTCGGCGGTCTTTCAAATCTCGCCTCGAAACTTCGTAAAGTGAAACTTCGGCGCAGCAGTAAGGATCTCAGCAAGATGCACGCAATATCCGCCCTCTGTAGACAAAGTTTGATGGTGGACATCAGTGGGGAAGCAGCGTCCAGGATGGGTAGTGCGCAAAGTCTTGGATCTCCTCGTCGAACGGGAGGTGGTGGTGGCGAGCCTGACGGAGAGGGTGGAGAGTGTGAACCGTTGAAGAAGTCCGGCAGTGTACAGGCAATTTGCAACCGGTTCCGACGTAGTGGAGATCGTAGTGATGAGCTGAAGAAAAGTCGCAGCTTGGGTTTTCTCGAACCCGAACGAAAGGGCTCGGGGTAAGCGCAGGATTTTATAAGAAAGAGCGAGAAAGATATGTTTGTAGATAATGTGTGATGGCTTGCTACTTTCCGTAAAAGAAAATAACTTGATATCCAGGTCCTGGTCTGGTGATGGGCGAAAAGTTATTATAGTTTTTGACTTGATCGAAGGCCTGCCCAATTTGAATTGTATGTAAATTGTCAGACAGATTTGAAGTAAAGTCGTGCATTTTCGGTCCCCGCTTCCTCTCCTCTCCCCTGCTAGTGCCGACGGAAGGGCTGTGGAATAAGGTATTAGGATGTTGCTGTTTACGCTCATGAATATGTTCGAATTCCCTGCACTCGTTTCTATTGATGTTCTGTCGTTTACGTTGTTTTACGTTCTACTATCCATGTTTTCACTCTACTGTAGAACGAAGTATTGATGTTTTTTCCCTCGAAGGAAAGCGAATAAATAAATTGAAACGATGATGAAATGAAACTCTTGTAGGTGTAGGTGAAATAACGCTGAAATTGTGTTAGAAATTTTTTGAAATAAATCGACAATGAACTTACGGTGTTCGAATATTACCCAATATGATAAGAAACCTAACCACCGCCCAATTTTACCGACAGTAAAGTGTAAATACGATAACGTAGTAGGCAGGTAGCCAGTCCAAACCATAATCCGAACATGACACCCATTGCCTACGCGAACATGGCACACTATGGCATGCCTCTATCAAACTGAATATTCTTGTATTGAAGGTGCTTTTGTGCTTATCGACAGGTGGTGTTGAGACATGCGACAAAACAGCTCTTCCAGGTATCAAAACGTATTTCCAGGTACGTAAAAACAGACTGTGACTTGTAATTCGATAACATGAATTCCTCATGCAACTAATGTTTTGTAGTTGCTATACAGTACGAAACAGGATTAAATGCTTGAAAGGGGTTTACATTGATTTTTGATTAGCTATCTTATCGAACAGAGCATTTTAATCCACTCGTGACGCCTTGTTGGGCAACGTTTTCTTCGAAATAAGATGATGATGCAGCGAAGGGATAATTCGTGAAAACTGTATAAAAAATGTAGCGAAAATAAGCACCCCTTGAAAGACGCGCATAGAAGATTTCTACACACCCGTTTTGTAGACTGTGAGGTAGGTGTCTACCAACATTGCAGACAACTATTGAGGTTCCGCTGTTCGGGCGTTAAACTCTATAAACTCGCATACTCTCTCGCTCGTACCAAGGAAGCGCGGATGACGATGAATACAAACAAAAACAGAAGAAAGAATATAACTTATCTTATCAGTTCAGATGCCTGCTCTCGCCAGGTACACCATCGCTCAGGCGTTCAGGCGTGTTTATTTAAGGTGCACCAACGTGCTTTACCGAAGGCGAAACGAAGGTAAGTATGTTATGAGCGAAACATGATGGGGAATGAGCCATCTACGCTACACAAGCGAACCCAAACCGGGCATGAAGCACACTAGCCTAGAGGGGCAAAAATGGTAGCGCTGTGTATCAATCATTTTGTACAACGATAAGAAATTTTTTTTTCTTGGTCGTAGTTTTCGGTACGCCGAAATCATCTTTTTTCCGAACACGTTTTATATGGAAAGCAGCGTGGTGCGCGATGTCCCAAGGCTGCTAGATTACATTTAAATTGTGTTTCATTCAACCGCTTTCTCGTGGGATGTCCCATTAGTGACACCAACATTCTAAAAGCGTATTATTATTATTCACACAGTATATCATTTTGACAACATTTTTGGAAAATGTATGTTGCAATAAAAAGAAAAAAATAAAAACCCCTTTGAACCTTTCAACCTTGGAACCTGTGTACCGTGCTTAATTTAGATTTTTAATCTAATTGATAAAGTAACAACGACTGTCTGGAATATCATGTGATTCGTTTAATGCCAACCAAAACTCCAAAAATGTTAATCCATTGTCTTGGTTAAAAAAAACTTGTGAAGGTTTAGCGGTGGATTAGGATTATCGGTACTATGTATTCCACGCAGATCGCAGACCTATCTTTCTTCTTTTTGCTGACCTAAGGATTCAATTTGCTTGCACCGTGTTGCGATAAGAGTTTCCGAAAAATAACAACCCTAACGTGGAGACCAGTCTCCTTAGGGCCGTGGTAAAGTCCACCTGAGCCTTGACCGGGTGCTACGTTACCGAGGGGTAAAGATTATGAACTTTATTGGCCACAGCTCTCGCGCCTTACTGGCTCACCGATTTATGGCACCGATAGAGCAAGGTTGATCAACTTCCCGGCGTTATCTACCGGGCTTTGTGTTTAATATTGCTGGGAACGTCTTGCCGCCGGTGGGATGGATGGATGGCGAGAACGCTGGGGTTGAGAACTCAGTTGCACAAGCATCCGGGCGGTGTTTCGTAAAAAAAATCCGATAAGCTCCTCACGAAAATGAGGCAGAAAAAAATGGGCACCGGGACACATCACCTACATGTGTTCCAGTGCGGCCACAACCTGACGACCTGGCTGGAGGAGGGATTGCGCAACGCCATGACGATACCGATTCGGTTTTCATTTTTGTCCCTAAATGCCATGGTATCTTCTTGAAATAGCTTTCATTCGTACCTAATCTGGACTGTTTTTTATCCATTTCTTATTGAGCGGTATCGACACTTTCTCGTTGGAACACATTCGCCCCTTAGGTGTAAGGGTGTAAGTGTGATGCGCGCTTCAAAAATCTGCTACTCATGGCGCAATCAAGAGCGAACCGATTCTACCATACGATCGCGCGATAATGTTGGGATTGTTCATATTTTGCAATGGCTCTTGCTTATAAAGCAATAGTGTAAATCGAAAATAGGAAAACCGACGGAAATTTGGCGCGTTAGCTGTGAACTAACACTTGAACCGTGTTCATTACAAGCTCGTAACAAACGCGACCCTTATCATCAATAGTTTTCGACAAACGACGGAACGTTGTGTGTGTACGTCACCCTTACCTGACAAGCTTGCGGGTTAAAGCGAGTTGAGCTACATAAAAGATCAAAAAGTTGCCATATCACTATTGGGTGACTGTAGCTGCGACAACAGGGCAGGCTGGTGATCCGGGGTGCGGTTGAGCGATTTTTCTTATCTGTGATGATTTCACACAGGATGGATGGAACCGGGATTGAACAGGGAGGGGATGGGTCCGTTTTACGGTAAGCAGTCATACACCAGCAAACGCGATTTTTGTCGATGACATCGACGGCATATTACATACACACATGAGGCCACAGTTATCTGTTAGCCTTTCGAGCCGTATCACGGCGGGCAGAGTGGTCGGTAACGCATTCGCTGTAGCAGTATTGGTATCGGGATTGAATCGAAACGCAGATTGGGAAAGCGGATTGATAACAGCCGACGGGCTGGCCCGTGGGGGGATCTTTCCTTCGCACACCATCATGCGATCGGGAGCGGCCATTACGGTATCGATTTCAACCTTCCTTCTGATAAGGTGCTGCATCTCTTTCCTGTTCGTGTGGCTTGAGTTGTGGTGTGATGTACTGGCGCTGGTCGATAAGTTGGTGGTGACAAGAGAAAAAATCGACCGTTTATCGGTTATAAAAGCTAGGTACATTTTAAAATGCTTCTATTACCTTGGAGGTGTCGGTGCGTGGTGCTCGAGCACGTGCGATCTTACCATTTGCTGACGTGGCAACCTTTTTTGAGGATTTTGTGCGAAGTTCAACGTGGAGAAAAGTGTTCGTGGTTTTGGTTTTTCGGACTTTTGTGATTTGGCTCGTGTACCGCAGTGCGAAGTTATTGAACATGGAGCACCAAATAAGGATGTTGAATTAGCTCGAACGGTGCTTACAGTTGGACACCGCAAAATTTCTCACACGTTTCGCGCTACGATCGTGGGTATTTTAGATCGTGGACAGACCACGTTTCGCAAAGGCTCGCGGTGAGCAGGTGAGGCACCTGCCTTCGAACGGGCCACATCTGCTTCCGGCGGAGCCTTTCCCCATGCTGTCAGATCTACTTCATACCCATGAATGGTGGCGTGATGCAACGTCAATGTGACTCACCTAAGAAACGACTGCTATCGGAAAGTTCGATGGAGTGTTTAAATATCACGATATGGAATAAGTGGAGTAGTGGTCTCATCGCTTAGTTTCAGAAAAGTGAGATTCTACTTCTCCGACTTAATTCATATCTAGTTGAATCAACAGTTCGAAACCTCCAACAAGCAAGCAAGCAAACAAACAAACAAGAAAATAGTGAGTGTACAATTTTCTGCCGCGCACAATTCAGACGTCTCATACGTTGACTTGTGGTTTTGATTTAATTTTAAATGTAGTTTTGATTCTCTTTCATGTTTTAAGCCTGGTAATCGAAGAAAACTACAGCTAAAGCTTAGCTAAAAGTGTGCGCAAAAATCTTTGATTGTGTGGTGTTTTCTTATACATGAAGTTTATGTGAATTTCACCACAAACGTTACTATATTCATTTCGAATTTTTATAGCATACTTTCTTGCTGCCAAATTTTTTAAACTTCTTTTACTTAATTCTTAGTAATAAAAAACCGACTACCTATGTTAAATACATGTGTAATGTTAAACTTTAACCAAGTTGATTAAATAATAAACAAATAACAATCGTACTAAAATACGTATGAATCGTACTGAGTGTTCATTGTTTATGTAATTGAAAAAGGCAGACACAACCAAAACTCATAAAAATAAACAAAAACGATTGCTTTTTTATTTTTTGTTGTTGCTAGAACGTAGCGAATAAAATAGCGTTGTGCCAATATTTGTACTAAAATTGTGCTGATACCAAACCGATAACATTCTCGACAGATGAATATCAAGACTCCTAGAAGTATGCAATCCGCTCAACACGACACTGTTCACAAGACGAACCGTTTAATTTTTACCGGTTCGCGTTCATGCTTCGTAAATGTGTGAACGGCAAAATACAACATGGAGAGCCGCCACACCACACTGTCCATTTTGCGTAAACGTTGACACAGT
>JXWZ01009241.1:0-13751 GCA_000956215.1 Anopheles farauti No. 4
CTATTCCATTGTTCTAAAAATATTTTGTTTAATAAAAAAATAACTGTTTACACATAAAATTATATTTCTAACTCGTATTTATGTATGTTTAGCGATCTATTCAGATTATTTTCAAATGTTTAGTTGGGATGGTTTAAACGATTATTTGCGTTTTTGTCCCTTCAAATGATGGTTTTCTGATGCACTTATTTCGAATGCATACTCACTGACCCAATTTCATCACAGAACAGGAAATTGTTTCCGAAAAGCATCAACACAAGGTGTGGCCGGTTCGTATACATCTCGTTTGCTTTTGAAACGTGCTCGGTGACAATTCCCAATCACCCTCCCTGCGACAACCTACCCCCGGTCCGCCACGACCAGCAGCTCGGCTTTTGAATGGGATACCGCAGAGAGCACGACCAGGAGAGGCTTACCTTTCCACCGGATGACTTCGAAAGCCATTCAATTAAGCTAAATGTAATGAAAATGCTCTACCAAACGAGAGCCCCGGTGCGCTTACTCTACTTAATTATATGCCATTTGGAATGTCCAGACGCACGACGCACAGGGAACGGAATCGAAACGAAGTGGACGATTTTCGACGGGAAAGGCACGAAGCCACGAACCAATAGTGTTCCACTAGCTGAGATCCTGTATACCCAGAGTTGGAGGATTTGCGGAACCGGATTTGTGTCCGATCCCGGTCTCAAGTCCTTCTCGAGCGCTCGAACTACGGTGCGGGGAGTTTTGCGGGAAAAACGACACTCCATTCGGCCCGGTTTTGATGTTCACCGGCATCACGCCGCTGGTTTGGCTTTTCGGGCGTGTTGGCACATTTATACTCTAACACCAAATCAACCGACCGAGATGCGTAGCATTTGCCGTGCTTGGAACGCTGAATCGTTTCAGTAAATTAGAATCATGTTTGCAAAGCAACAATTACTCATGAAGCACATTTGGTTTCGTTTATCCAAAACCCCTCGACGTTCAGCAGTCCGTAGTTGTTCAACCGTCTCCGTTGCCGTCGTACGTTCGCTCCGTTCCGAGGCACGATTGAGCAAAATTATGTAATGATAATCTGCTTACAGAGGACAGAAGAGCTGCGAGGGAAAGAACAACATCAGCAGCGGACGTGTGAGGTGACATCTTTTCCAAACCGTAACAGGCTGGGCTGGGCAAACGCTCATTTCGTCAAGCGCACAGGCGGAGAGCATCGTGTTTATTTGCATATGTTGCTTCACTTGGTGGATGAAACATTGCACAAGCTGAATGTAACGCACGAGGAAAACACATTCTATCCGGAGCCATTGTTTGTATCGTTTCGTCAACCTAGGATCGGGCCGCTCATATGTGTCTAGTATACCGAGCCCACAAGCTAGCATATTAAGCGACACTAAGGTTCTCTCAATTGCTATCACTTATTGGCGGTTTAGTTTGACGTAGCGTATTTAGTGCACAATCAGGAATGTGTTTTACTTGCTTGGAACAATTTAGGCGCTCAAAGTAGGCATTTAATTCAAAAGAACAATACAAATCTATGCACAAAATGCATCTTAAATTTAAAAACAGTCTGATGATTTAAATCTTACTAGCCCGTTGTACCTTCCAATTCCTTTTTTTTATAAAAACTATATTTAATTGCGTAATGTTAAGTTTTATGTCTTTTTATTCTATTTCGTTTATTAGTAGTTGAAACGAAATAGAATTAAAAAATTAGTTCCGTTAACACTGACTTTGAACCAGTCCAGGGCATCACTTATCACTTAATCCAGGTCCGATAAACTTACAACGTAAACAGTAAAACCATCATCCACTTACTTAGCCACATCCCAACCCAGATTAATTAATCATAAATGTGCTAATGCATTTAGAGGCCGGTCTGTTTAATGACACAACCGTTTTTCAAACAAAATCTGAGCTTTCCGAGAACTCCGAGGCAGTTTTTTTTTCTGACGGCAAATTTTCGTCCAACCTACATCAACGACAACCCCACAATTATGACGTTACATTCTGCAGTGCTCCAGTTTTTCACTAGTGCTAGCAAACCCATTTCAAACCCCCGGTGGCAGTTGCGAACATTTTTCCTCGTTTATTTAATTTGCCTTTAATTTTCGCTTTCCTCACCCCGCTCGAGTTCGACCACCGTGAAGGAACCCCTGAAGGAATTTCTTTTTTGTCTATAAATTCAAAACACAATCCTCACACCTCGGCCGGAGCGGGCATGATTAACCAAATTTGGATAATTAACGAAAACTCAATTAAAGGCGCCCCATGGGTGCAGAAACGTGCGACAGAAACAATAAGCATCAGTTTTTTCTTTGACAAATGTGTTTGGGTACGTACACTTTTGTACGCTTTCGTTCGCATGTCCTGTGGGGCAAAATAAAACTGAAAATTCAATTAATGCACGTCAGTGAGAAGTTGTTAGAATAACACCACCAAATAAAGAAAAGAAATATAGAGCCCGTCTACACGTTGACTTCCGACGATAGACAGTTTAAACATCAGCAAAAACAACTCGAAACAGCAGGCTTCGTGTTAATCGAGTTTACGCAATTTGCGAATTGTTTCCTGTTTATTCTCATATTCGGCACGGATTATGGTACGTTAGATTGCTCAATTTTTGTTAGCATGGTTGGCAGACGCCATTGTTTCTTTTGCATGGTCTACTAATTTTACCAAATCTTGTTAAAATGGTCTGCACAAATGTCACTTTCTTCCCCTACAAAATTAGAGTATTCATTTCAGAACATTCATTCATTCATTTTGATCTTTTTGAAATATTTCCATTTTATAAATGATGATAGGAAAATTGATAATATAATAAACAAGGTATAGTTGGATTTGCTTTTAAAAATGACAGCCGAAAGTAGTTTACATTAAATGTAATAATTTTTTTTTGTTTACTATATGCTCTGCGAAATACTTCCACTCAACATGAAACGCAAAAAAATCCTAACGCATTATCGAGTATTGCTCACACTAGAACATCATTAATAAACATCTCCCTCTCCTTCAACCACCGTCCGTAGCAATCGCGGAAAGATATAAAAGCAAACTCACGCAAAATAATTATGACAAATTGCTACATCAACAATGAAGAATAACCGACTACAGAATTCACCTTTTTCACGCTGGATTACCGCGGCCAAAGGAAGCTAATTTCCTTCCAAATCCCCTTTGAACCCACGGTGGACGCCGGACGGACCAACCGGTAAACCCGCGATTAGTTTATTGACATTTTTACTTTTTCCGCACACCGAACTTTTCACATCTTCAGAGAGCTACCTTTCCTTCCTGCCTGCTAAACAAAGTTTTCACGCATTTGCGGCGTACGAAACGAGTCCAGCGGGGAAAACGGTGTACGCAGTCCGTCGGTACAAGTGCGTTTTTAAACGATTTTTTTTGCTCTCTCCCCGCCAGAAGCTTCACGCTTTTATTCCAATGATGTGATCCGCTTTAATCCCGGATCACTCATTCTGACTTGTTCCGGCCTGCCAGTTGGCGGTACACACGGTCATACAAAGGCACCATCATCGTCATCATCATCAGCACGAAACGTTTATTTCAATCAACTGAACTCACGGCCCAACCAAATCCTGCGTTGGCAGCAGGCCAGCGCACGATTTAGGGACCAATTTGACCCGTCCGATTCAGAAGCACTAGCACGTTTAGACCTAAACGTTAAGGCACTCCGCTTGCGTCGGATGTGCAGCAGAGAAAAAAAGTCCACAAAGGTGTAAATGGTTCCAATGTGACCCGATGGAGGCGCCTGGTCACGTTCGGTGGTCCCGGAAGTCACGGACCGGATCAAAATCAGCTGTACCACGTTTTCATGTATCTTTCATGTACCTTCCGCTACTCTCCACTTCCTCCCGTTCGGTCTTGTAATCATGAAAATTAAATTTATTCAAATTAAGAGCACTAAAGTTAGTGCCCCCACCAATGCGCCCTTCTGGTCTGCTCCGACAGACAACGAACGATCGCCGCTTCTTTTTCTCCCGTCACCAATTTTCCTGCTCCAGTCTTTGTTTTGTTGGCTCGGTTCCAAAAACGCACCATAAAACCAACGCCATCGTCGTCCGTCAGGTGAACGCCGGACGGCTGAAACGTTCGCTTCACAGCCATCATAAAACCGATACCGTCTCGACCGCGTAAGCGGATGGTAGCAGACGAAGAACTTTGAGCAGCAGCCCACGGTCATTACGTTCGTTGTCATTGTCACCGGTTCGCCGGGCCCGCTACGCCGTATAGCTGTCGTCACCGGTACGCAAGGCTTATTCCCACCAGCGGGAAATCCTCCTCATTGCGGTAGTGGTGTTGGTGGGAAAAGTTTAACACAAGCCAAAGAAAAAAACGCAAACAAAAAACGTACAATCTCCGTCCACAAAAAAGGGACGAATGAGTGACAGGAAAAGAACAACAGAGAGAGAGAGAGAAAGAGAGAGCTTGCTGTTCATCACGGTTGCTCAATTTGTCGTTGGTGCGTTTTCTCCGGTGCACCGTGATGCTCATTTTGTGCCGCCCATTTTTCATTCATCCGCAGTGTGCTTAAATAAACGTATTATGATTATGTTTTCGGCTAACGTCAATAACTGCAACGGTGAGTTAAAGTTTCCCGGTCCAGTTCTACCAGAAAGTGCTCTCTAAGGGGTAATTTTGGAGTATGCATAAATTTTGCATCGGCAAGCTTTACTGGTACGTTGTGGTACGTTCATGTATGTGCAGGCATTGAGGGGGTTTATGGTTGAAGTGCTGGTTTTTTATCGCTACATAGGGTAGTTCTAAATTTTTCTTTACGACAAGAGTGTCCAGAAAATTATAATTAAAAGTTTACTATCGAAATTGTTAATTGTTTTTCATTTCGTTTTGACTTACAACTGACTGTTTATGTTTCGTTGGACTGACAAAAAATAGGAGTCGAAATGATTGCTACAGCTGATTGCTGATGATTTCTAATGAACCATAATTCATTGGTTTGATTGTTTTTTCTAACACACTCTAAACCTTTAAACCTTTTGAAAGCATTTTAAATGTATTTTTATGAGAATACAAAAATGTATTTTTATGAGAATCTAAACATTTGATGCACAGCAAATCACTGCAGTGTTGATTGCCATCCCTAATCACACCGCATCCACTCGTTCCATCTGTTGGTGCAATTTTTACGATACATTACTCTTCCAGCAAATTGAAACGGACCAGCTTTTATGCAAGCCACTTAGCATCATTTCAATTTAAATTATCTACCTCGGCAACACCGGTGGCAGCAGCAACGATGTCGCATTACTCTGATAGCTCGCAGTTACGTTTCAGTCTGTTTTCGATTCCGTCCGTCCTGTGCGCTTCCTCATGCTTCTATTCGCTGCTCAAAATATCTTCATTCATGCTCTGAATGTGGAGAAGGGCAAAGCAACAAGAAAAATAACCTTCCAGGAAGTTGGCTGCCAGCTTCGCTACGACCGACTCCTCGGCAATCCCTTAAAGACCGCTTTTAATTTCGATTTCCCTTTTAAACGTTCATTTATGAGACGGACAGACGGAAAGCTGCGGAACTGTCAATGAAAGTGTCGTTTTATTATGCCCCACTAACAAAATCCAGGATTGAGCCCGCGGTAGAAGCGAGAGGAATCAAAACCACGGCCAGCGAGAAATCAGCTCACTTGTGTAAACCGACAGGCGCGTCGACACACAGCGTATCCGATCACATCGTAATCAAAATGAAATGCGATGGTATTATTCAACTAAGCCACCACTGCCCGAATGTCCGGCGCGAGTGGGCGCGGGGTCGCTGATCCTTCGGTGTAAAACTTCATGACTTTTTTTTTTGCTTAGTCTACACCGTAAATTATCGCAACGCCAATTGCCCTAATGAGAATAAATGGAAGCGATTAGGCTAAATTTTCCAACCGGTATTTCATCTGCCGACGAGAAATGGCCAAGTGAACATGATTATGTTTTTTTTTTTTAATTTCGCACCTCTGTTGCCGCTAATCAAAGGCTTTTGTGAAGTGCTATACGTTTATTAAAGTGTTTAAGCATATGGTAAATATTTAATTCTTTTTACAGATTTAATTTTAGAAGAGAAATATAAGATTCATGTATATCAACAAAAAAAAGAAATAATATACCATGTAAAATTTTTAAAAGTAATAAAACAAACAACAATAAATTAATAGATTTATGAAACACTTATTAAATTTCAACCAAATCCTATAAATTTTACGGTGAAATACAGTTCTAGCAAAAAATATCTAGTTGTCATGACAATTTAAATTTTCTGTTTCATTTTCCGAAAAATCTCATAAAATTATACTACCAAAATAGTTCTAGCAAATGAAACCCGTTTAACTGTGAACGGAAAATATTCAAATTCATCAAACTGACTGCCATTGCACATAAATCTTCCAACACCAATATAATTACAAATTAAAACGAATCCACGTGTAAAAAAAGAGCTTACAACTGTACAAATTCATCTGTACACTCACACATTGCAAAAAAAAACCCATGTTTCCCCTCATGCTCCCGGTTTTCCTCGCGCATCACTCGCTGCGAACCGAGCGCCTGCGGGTTCGTTAAAACTTTTCCTAAATGAATGTATGTAATTTAATGTATGGCACAAAACGTTCGCAAATGTGATACCTACCATCAAGCACAACCCACACCGGCCCGGTATTTCCGCGATTAGGGCCAGCATTTGCCGATTTTTGGCACACGGGCTTTGCACCTCTCTCATTGCGCTAGGGTCAGAAGCTTCATCGAGCGTAATTTAGGATTCACCGTTTTTCTCGTGCTCGCCATTCATACGAACACTCTCCCCAGCGCAGTCCCACTTCACCATGAACGCAAAAAGCCTTCGGGTAGGTACTTTCCGCCCATATTTCCACCATGAAGCCCTCCCTGGATTTACCCAAACCCGCGGTCTGTTTGTTGCGCTTCGTACACGCCCTGGCACAATGTTGTGCGTTTGGTTTTTATTTTTTATTCTTTCGCCCCGTCCCTCGGCTTCCGTTCATTCCGCTAATCTCTGTTCCACTTTCGTCGACGAACGAGAACGACGGTGAGCTTCAACCCCGTGCACGTTAACACTCGCAACTCGTCCGTGGTCATGGGAAAGGGGCATCACAGGGCACCCACCCACCCACCCAGCGGAAGTCAGCCGAACGGTTGAACAGTGTCAGCGACGCGAACCCACCAGAACGGAACCGGTAGATAAACAGAGAGCAAGCAAAAAAAAACAACACGCTGCGAAACGGAAAGAAAAAGTGTAAAGTTAACTTTTAATCATCTCATTAAAAATAAAATCTTGTAACAAATTTATGCTATCATTTTACATCCCACCGCCACCACCGTCGAACGCGCTCGCTCGGTCAACCCGAATCGCAAAACAAAAGGATACGCGTTACGGTCTGAGTGGCCACTCGGGAACGTTTGCGTTCCGCTACCGTTGGCCGGGGATTACGACTAAACGGTGGGTTTCCACAGCCACCCACAAAGCCTAGACGCCCGTTCCCCCACCGCCGTCCAGCCCCGGAACGGGTTGGTGGGAAGTTTTGAAAAATTAACTTCTACTCTGCTTGCCTGCTTTCTGCCGACATCAAGCGAGACAACACACAAGCCCAACATGGTGAAAACAATCTTGATTCCCCGTTAGCAACATCGTGCGCCCCACTTTGACCCCTATGTTAATCGAAATATTTTATGATGCTTATTTATATTGTGCCGCTTCCGGTGACATAAGCAAGGGCTCATTAGCAGGAGAGGGCCGGTCTTTAAACTTTTTGCTCTTTTTTTTTCTACCATCCTGTGTCGCAGTAATTATTGTTTTTATACGCATCTGCAAGGGGAACTCAATATTTGTTATCAATCTCAATCTGCTTTCCATTCAACGCAACGCATTATCGCGACACATAATTTGAAATAACACGAAGTGCAACAAAACGACTATTTAAAAATAAAACATTTCACAAAATAAATAAAGAACCCAAAACGATCCACTAACAGGCAATGGCTTTGGTATTGGTCACTCACCGTAAACGGTCACTTAAAATAGCCGCAATGATTTGTGTAAAAACCACACAAACCAGAAGCCACAGCGAAAACGAGATAAGTACTTATCAGTGTAGCGATTTTGCATTTTTGCTCACCGAACGTTACTTCTTTGTCAGTTGCCGATCGTCATTTTGTTTTCACAGCTCTTCACGAACGGTAAACTAGTGGCATATCGAAATGTTGGCGAAAGTAAGGTTTGCGTTTGTGTTGATAGTTTTATTGGCAGTGGCGATTAAAATAAGCCACACCAATGAAGACCTTAACGGGTTGCATTTTGAGTTGCTTCTTACGCACCTCGTCGCGGTTGAGTCGAGAATCCAAACGACACTTCAGGAAATAGCCCAAAACCAAACCATCCAATTCGAGCAGCTAAAGCAGCTGCGTCCCAGTATGTGCCACTGTTTCACACCAGCGTCCGGTGCGTCAAGTGGAAGAGATGGGCCGCAGACAAGCTCAGGCAAATCGTATCATCTCGAAACGATCGCCGGATTTGGAAGTGACCGAACACTCGACGGTGCTTGGATCTTGTTCCAGCACCGGTACAGTGGCACGGTTGACTTTTCCCGTAGCTGGCACGAGTATCGAACCGGCTTCGGAACCCTCGAGCAGGAACACTGGCTCGGACTGGACAAGCTGCATGGAATACTGCAAACCGGACGCCACGAGCTGCTGGTGGTGATGGAAAGCTTCGACGGTGAGATAAGGTACGCTCACTACGATGCCTTCAGCATCGGCAGCGAGCAGGAACAGTATGCGATCCAAACGGTTGGCAAGTACACGGGCACTGCTGGCGATGCAATGCGGTACCATGTTGGATCTAACTTCACCACATACGACCAAGATAACGATGCGTTCGCTACGAATTGTGCAACCCTGCATGGTGGGGGTTGGTGGTTTAAAGATTGCTATTCCTGGTTCGTATGAAAGATTTTAACGGTTTTTTTTTGTTTTTGCTTCAATAATTTACTTTTTTTTCGTATTTTTAGTTTTCTCAACGGGCAATACTTTACAAAGATGGCGAATGTTGAGGGTGGATTGATTTGGGTCACCTTTAGTGGTCCATTCAAATCGCTGAAGAAGACGCAAATGATGATTAGAAAAGTGAACGTGAATGCTTGAAGCCAACGAATACAACTCGCGCCCAAATCTTCACCAACCATAGAGCGTGCCGACACCCAACACAAGCGAATAAATGTGTCCTTGAAGCAATTCCCGACCGAACCTGCATCGTTCGGTCTTTATTGCCCACTTGCATGCAACTCGGCCAGCGTTCACATTAGCATCGGAATGACTCACTTTTTCTGAGCAGTTCAGCCTTTCATCGATCTCGTGGCGAATAGAGCCTGGAAACGAGAGAAAAAAAAATCCAAACAAACACCCATTTGTGGTTTTGCTGGTCGTGCAATTTGCTGCGATGCCCTTGAAACTGCCTATCCTCGACCTGCCATTGTGGTGACCTCGAACTGTTTATATCTGTGTGTGTGTGTCGTGTACAAGCGTTTTTGATCCGCCGGAAAGCAACCGCCTGGTCTGAAGAAAAAAAAATCAATAAAGTTCGTTCGTTCTAGCACCGCACCTAGCTGCCCGTGGGGAGAATATTTATCTATGAAGGTAGCTTCGCTCCAGAGTGGTGGTGTCTGTCGTTTTTTTTTATGTTTGCGAAACAAGAAATAACTCAGAAGTGACGGGAAAGGAATGAAAAAAACCACAATAAACTTGACTCACAGCAACAACAAAACTACCACCGTCCGACATTCACTTCGAACCTGTCCTTATCGACGATACAACTAAAACACTCGCCGCACGAGCCCTAACACACATCATCGCATACCAAACAACGAATTCCACTCGATGAAACATCACATAAAATTATGATAATCTGCATGTTGAATCAATTGTACCGATACGACCGATCCGCTTCCATCGGTGTTGGCAACGTGTTTTCAATTAAAATTGCATCACTTCCAATCACGGCCAACGGAGAATGCAAACCGGAGTGTAAAAGCAAATGCCACTCGTGTGGATGCGGCAAACGGCTGTGATCGGGTCCACCTGGTTAAAAAAAAGGGAAAGGGCTGCAAAAGCTTCTTGCCGTCCCCAGCGCTTTGTACGCTACCGGTTCGGTTGATATTCTATTTTTATGCACACTTGCCGAGCGAGGAGAGAGCGAATCGAACTGTTATTATTTAAGTTTTGCACTTCCGCTCCGCTCGCCACAGCCCGATCAGCCGAGAGTTGGAGCGTACCAAAACAAACGCGTAAACAATTCGGACGACTGCAACAGCGGAAATTAAGTCCAAACACGTCGGATAAAAACTCAACCCGTGCGCGCTGCAGAAAACACATAAATATGCAAATCAATTCTTTTTGTTTCGTTTTTTTTTTCACCTTTCCGGTGGACGGCTAACCGGGGGAGCCACTAGCCTCCAGCGTCCCAAACGGCCCTTCGAACGATTGCACTTTTGTCCCTTTGGCACTAGCCGTTTGACAAACCCAAAATGGACCGTTTGGCGGTGTCGATATGGATATGGAGCGAAAGCAACGTCGGGCAGCACAAAACGAGCGCACATCTGTTCACATCGTCTGAGTGCTTTTCAATCAACGCATAAATGCTGAAAGTTTCAATGAGCTAATAATGTGGCTGCTCGTATGTGCTCGTGGCGGTACCATTTTACGGCAATTTGGAGTTTGTGGAGCTATTTTTTACGTTTTCTTTTTGTATGTGTGTCCATGTCTTATTTGTTTGCGGGTGTTTTTGGGGCATTTTTTCTACTGGAATATGTTCAGTTGAGGCATTTTTTACTGGAACGTATTATTTGAAGAGAGTTATGCTTCAATTAAGTTTTTTTTATTATTTTTTCTTTTATAATTTAATGGAAAATATGAATGATTAAAATGTGGTTTATACGGAATTACAAAAAATATGTTCAGCTCTCGTATAAACACCTCAATCAAGGAAGACCAGTAATAACAAAGCCAGACATGCTTGACTTGTTCCAAAACTGATGATGTTCCTGAAATTGCTTTCACCATAACAATATTTATGCATCTCACAAAAAATTGCATCCTAAGGCGCTTAGGTGCCTTTTTTGCTTCTTTTGAATGATGAACATCTTCTGTTTTATTATCGACCGCACAAGTGTCTTTCGACCGTTGTGTGTGAGTGTTTTTTGTGCTAAATAGAAACCATGAGCTTCGCTCTAGTTGAAGACGCCCTAAAAAATGGACACAATCACACACTTGGTCGTAAAATGTGCGTTTCGAACTACTCATTTATTCGAAAACGCACTTACAACTTCGCATTTGGAGGTAGCGCAAACATGGAAGTAGTAAAAACATACTTCCATTTAATGCACAAGCATGTTGAGACCATACAGTAAATAAAGCATATAAAATGACTGTTTCTATACCGTACAATTTATTATTCTCATCTTTGATGAAATCGTATGCATTAGTGTCGTTCTTAATACTCTCAGCATTATCTTTATTTACAACAAAGTTATGCTTAAGTGTTACTTTCAACGATCTAGGAAGCACCAAACAATCGTTCAGAAATTCAAAACAGACATATGAATCCTACCACCTTAGTTCGTTTCATTTAAACAGCTCATCCAAAACAACGTTTGACCTTCATCGCAACATTCTAGCAGACGGATCTTCGGATCACCAAATGAATGCTTTAAAATTTAAGCTCTCCCACACACACTTTCTCTCTCTCTCGTTTTCACTTGGAATACTGGGCGATTCTCAGTCAGTCTAATCAGCTAATGTTTCAGAGCACCAGCACGTCTCTATTTCCAGACAACCGACCTCCGTGTGTTTCGTCCGGCTAGTCAAATCCAAAGCAGCAGCCACTGCAGATAGTGCCCGTGATTATTTGTAAATCTTGGCACGAAGTTCACGAGGTCGCTCTCAAGCCTATCCACCCACACTCCCCCTCCCGCTGGACCAAAAGTCACGATGTTCGTCACGGCGACACGTTTTCCGGAGACCATTGGCGAGATTAGGTTCCAACAATGCGCACAGGTCGTAGTATCCCCGGAAGCTATTTAAGCAGATTAATGATTCATACCGGTTCTGCTGCGCGCTGCTGGGCACGCTCGAATCAGTGACACCAACGTAGGACGAGGCAACTGGAACGGGGGTAGCGCGACGCACACCACCATTTGTGCCAAAAACGAACGAGCTGGGGCAGCGTATATGAATAATAAAATTGAATAATCCTAATGGCCGTGGTACGTACGGTGTGATGACTGTCAACATTTTGCTAAATCCTTTCCAGGAAATCCGAGTTCTCTTTTGTCCTCCGTTCTCCTTGGTAAATCCCTTTTCCCCCGAACGCACTTTTTTTTTTGAACCATTTGAACAAACTCGGAATTGCAAACACAAAAAAGTACCAAAAACTATTCTTCACTATTTTCAATGACCATCTTTGCTGCGCTTATGAAGCACTTGGTAAGTCTGAACTAAACGCACCGAAAGGCTGATCCGCAACTAAATCAGTAGGCGCTGCCACTCGATTTTCACATCATTTTCGGTGTGATTTATTATGTGACGGTGGGTGAATGTTCCACCGATCATTTCACGAGCCACGCTGTGGTGAAGGATCCAACACGAAGAAGAAAAAAAACACGAGCCACTAAATCAATACAGCATGCGAAGCAGTGAATTGTTCTGTTATCTATGCTGGTGTTAACTGCTATAATAAATCAATCGTGCATGAATGAGAACCACAAAGCTGTTCCACAAACCACAAAGCGTTTTACAGGACTGAAAGGAGAAAGAAAACATAACATTTATGCATCGGATTATCTTTAACACGCCGTTACTGCATTGCACACGCACACACCATGGGCGAAAACGACCAACGCAAACGGTTTGGGGAAAAAAGTTTTCATTTGTTATTTAGTTGATAATTTTTACAGCAATACCGAAAAATGTGTAATAATTTTATTTATAATTTTAAACAATTTTTTTTAATCAAATAGAATTAAATAAAGCAAATATAAATACAAATAACAACTTTTTTAAATTTCTCCTACAATTACTGCATTATTTTACTACTCTTCTCCACTCGTTGCGAAACTCCTTCCCCTTCTAAGTTAATGTGTTTTGTTTTACATCCTATCACGGGCTGAAACATCCTCTTACCGACATGCAAATTCCCCTCCTAAACATGGTTCAAGAAACCATTCCTCACCTCATTATACTACCTCATGATGCTGCAAAACTTCTGACATGATCCTGTTTTCGAGAGAAGGAGAAAAAAACCCCTATAAGCCCAAGCTAGTACACAAACAGTCCCATCCGCGCCGCAGAATGCCGCACGTGAGATGGTAGGTGACATCTTGTCATCCTCCACAACTTTTACTACATCTTCAGCATCTTCAGTGGAAAAGTTTCGCCTTTCACCCGTAACTTGCAAGGGGCTGAACGAGATTGAAAAAGAAAACCACGCGGTCGACCTACCAGACCAACCAGCAACTGCACAAATCTCCGACCGAACCGAACTCAAGTTTTGTTTGGTCCTGTTTCGTGCCACCTCCACACTCCCGGTGGGACACTGCTCTCGAGAAAGAGTCACAACAGTTTTCGAGAGCAAAAAGATGCGTCTGCTGTTCTAGGAAACAGGCAAGAAAAACTGGAACAGAGACCAAGCAAAAGTACGAACATGATGTTGCAAAGCTGAATCGGATTCGCCAAGCTTCAATCGA